>JAAOWG010000241.1:0-27906 GCA_036491945.1 Paranurophorus simplex
ACAATGGAGACTTGTGTTTGAAATACCAAATGTGTTCGGAGAGTCAAAACTAATAGGATATTATAACGACCATCCTCTCTGTTTCCCAACCATATTTCAATCTCAGAAATAACCCACCTGTGCAATTTTTATCGTGGATGGTCAACCATCAAGTATTTAGCTTCAAAAAATGAATGCAGTTGAGAGTTGAATTGCGCCGGGATTTTATTATGATAATCTCTCAAGTGTAGTGCCCTTCACGCTTTGATGAGAATATCAAGTAATTTTACCCAAAACTATTTCATTTTAAACAGGGATAGGTTATTGCTCCATTTCCTGTTTGGTCTTATCCAGTATCAGTACCAAGCTGATTCATTTCATCCTGCGACAGAATAATCTCTCAGCTCTTGGCATTTCCTTTAGATTCCTTGTTGAAATGGGAATCTACAAAGTTTGTAAAGTTTTTAACTCGAGTCCAATTAGCCACAAATTAAATGCAACCAGATGTAATCATTGACCATTTTTGGCTCTTATTATTATTCACTCTACTATCATTCTCATTTTATTAGAGTTGTACGTTGTTGTACACCTACGCTGTTCTTTTTATTTAATCGGACATGAACCATTTTTAAGGTCAGAGATACATATTGTTCAAACAAAAAAGTTAGCTTTACATTGTTTGTTGGCTAACAATCCATTTTGCTCTGCATCTAGTCCACAAATGTTTTGCAGTTGGATTTCAATGCATAACATTTACCTTATGAAGAATTTATATTCGAAGGTTACAATTAAAATTAAATATTGCATCCTTGTAAATGAATGCAGTTGTCGAGGTTGAAGGGGCAATGATCCTCCACAATCCTAAGAGGATGATAAGACCATGTAGTAGTAATCAGTCCTGCCTTATTTGTAAATTTAACAAGCGTGTAATGAATATTATATCTCAATTATAAAATGCATCATAGTATATGCACATACGTACATACAATTTGAGCTGGATTTTGCTTGAATGCATATTCAAACAGGACGAGATTACAGGGAACTAACACGTTGGAATTTAACTAATTCATGTTTACTCGGAAATTTGTGGCGTAATATTTTTAGCTAATTTTCCTGATAACTTCCGTTATTTGATTTGGTTGATTTTGTCTTGTTCAAGGAATGTATAACCGCAACGTTTATACCCAACGTATTTTATATTAATATTGCACTAAACTTAGATATAATTAAATTTTTGACTTTTGCAGAACATGGCGGAACCAACAAGTCCAACTTTGGAAAGCCTTCCAAAGGTCGATGCAGATTTTAAGTCTGAGCTTGAACATTTTAAACCCGAGATGATGAAAAAGGCTTCGACTCAGGAGAAGGGAGTTCTTCCAACTGCTGAGGGTATACAAGAATTTGTATTTCAGTATTTTTTTTGCAATGCATGCTATTATTGCACTGATTTTTAATCACTGTTTTGTTATATTGTGTTGTTTTTTAATGCTTAATTATTATTGTGCATGCACAGACGTGAAGCAAGAACGTCGTCATAGTGAACTTATCCATGGTTTGGAACACTTTGATAAGGAGCACGCACTTAAGCACGCTGAAACAAGTGAAAAAGTTGTCCTCCCAAATGCACAAGGTTGTACCGCCTGCATGAGAATAATGTACCTTGTTTTGCTTGATTTAACTAATTTGTTGAAATAGACGTGGCTGCTGAGAAAACCCAGCAAGCTTTGTTGAAAGGTGTGGAAGATTTTGATAACACAAAGCTGAAGCCTACTGAGACTCAAGAGAAAGTTGTACTTCCAGGCAATGAGGGTGGGTTGATTTTGATTTCTCACCTTTCAAAACGATTAATTACATGAGAATCATGAGATATAAAAATTAATGTTGAATATTTTCCATTTTAGACATTCAATCCGAGAAAGTCCAGCAAAAAGTTAAGGAAGGGATTGAGACTTTTGATTCATCTAAGCTGAAACACACTAAAACTGAGGAGAAAAACCCACTTCCAACAAAGGAAGGTAAGAATTTTATAATTCATCGAAAACTAATTTTAAAAAATAATTCTGAAATTCCAGTGATCCTTCAGGAGAAGAGCGTTTAAGTCATTCCAATCGCCTTGATTTTCCATCTTTTTCAACGATATGCTAACGAATTATTTAGTTATAAGAGCTAGCAAGTGTTTAAATTACAGCATGTACTTAATTCTAAATTTTTCATGAAAATGTTCCATTTTGATAAAATTAATTTTTTGAAGTAATCAATTGGCTGTAAATTAATATTTTTATCTTGTTTAAATTTGAGCTTAGAAAAAATAGTGTTTTGCTTTAGTTTCCAGGCCTATGCAGTAGTATGTCAGTTTGGTAGCTTTACCTATTCCAAATTCATTCCAAAAAAATCCGAATTTTTCTATTGCCTTTGATAGGTGCTAGTCTAGGCTAACATGTTTTCATTGATTTGTAGCTGTATGAAAGATGCAATTGAACGGTTTTTAAAACAATGTTTTTTTTGCAAATTGTTCCTCTGTAACACTTTTGAATCAATTTGAGGCCAAATAAAAAGTAAAGGTAAATTGCTTAAAGCTACTTAAGAGTACCATGTTTGTATTTCTAGTTTGTTTAATTCATTAATCACAACGGTTTGACTATACAAGAAGCAAAATTACAATACAGTCCTGATACTTGAAATTAAAATGAAATCCGTCCTGTTGAATTCGAAAATCCCCTCACTAGATTTATTAATTAGTTACATACATAAAATGCGATATCACAGAATCAATCGGTAAAACTAAACTTATATGGTAGTGGAACGAAGAGAATCCTTGAAGCAAGCAGTGTTTGTCTCCTAAAACCCGAACCTGTATTTGATGATTGTTAATTACTTGATTTTTAAATCACAAGCGATTGCTATATGGTCTGAAGGATAGCTTAAGTTTGGCAGTCTTGTTGGACCAACTTGTGATTCTGTTGGTAACATTAGTACAGATTCCACATCAAAGTGCCTTCATAAGAGTTATTAAAAGGTTTAGAATGTAAAGTAAAAACAGTGAAACATACTTATTGTAAAATATATAATCGAGTGTATGGCAATATTCGCCACATCCACGAACTTTCCATGTTGTATAGGGTGGCTCATCGCCTCCATAAAGTTTGGAATACGCACTTTCAACACCAAGTCTGCAAAACACGTACGTTGATGAATTAATTTTGCTCAAACAGCGATTTTCAATAGTTACCAAGCATTACCGTGATTTAATTGTATGAATTACTGATTCTGATGGAATAGCATTCAAGTCCCCACAAAGGATAAGAGGTTTTGAGCTTCCTCCACATGCTGTCAAATAATTTGAAACATCTTTGCCCTGCTCATTCCTCATTGTAGCTAACAAAGCTCCTTGTCTGGCTTTTAAATGTGTTGTAGCAACACAAACTTGTTGTCCTGTTGAACGTAGTCGAAATTGGCCAAAAATACACACCTAAGGTTGAAATCAGCATTTAATTTATACGATCTCATCAAATATTATTTAGCTTTATAAATTACTTGATTAGATTGTACTTTCCAAATCTCAAGAATACGACTAGATGCGGATATTAAGTCAAACTTGTCTTTCCTATAAAACAGGGCACAACCATCGGGACCATTGTTATTTCTTAAATAGATACATGGTGAATCCGGCTTGGAACAGAATACTCCTCGGTATCCCAAAGGAATTAGACACTTGTTCAAAAAATTAAAGTGATCCACTTCCTAAGGATATATTGAAAAAGAGAATTGGGAATAGTAAAGTAAATTCTAAAATGGCTTGAATCTCACTTGAAGGCAAACAATATCGGGTTCGTAGAGCAGAATTTCATGTAGAATTCTCAATCGTCTTTCTGTCCATGTCAACGTTCCTTCTGGTAATCCAACAAAATTGTCATGACCAGTTGCTAAAGCTATAAAGGATATCATGTATCAGTAATTGTATTCAACTTGATTACTGATTACCTTGGGCAAGAACGTTCCATGATAAAATTCGAAAAGTTCCATTATCCTCCTTTCGACCATGTTTTAATTTTGAATGTTGGGTGGGTGTAGTGTTGTAATCCAAAAAGGACTTTTCAGAATATTCCATCGATTTATCGAAAGCCACAAAATTTCTAGCTAATAAATTTTGTCCAGATGAAAGTTCTGAGAGGCATCTTTTCATTAAAAGATCTCTTGAAATGGATGGTCCAACATCAAAATCTTCATCCTGGATGTCTTCACGTGGAGCTGGGACAGAGGTAAAGCTGCCCATTCTGTATTCAGGATTTTATCACGGATTAAAATGAGAAATCTATTTCTAACGTCACAAGGTTATCAAGCCATGCCTATAAAGCAATCGGATAAATAGAATGCTTTTATTGAATATCTTCCACATGATAATATTTCATTGTACATTTTTCTCTCGAGTGTAAAGCATCATTTAATCATACCCATATTCACTTTTGAGCAACTAATAAACATTGCAATCAAGCCATAATGACTACATTTGTATATTTGCATATGGCATGAATATGACTTAATGTTTTACCAAGAAAGCGTTGTTAGTCTCTATACCTGGTTGTTTTAAAGACATTCTGCACGGGTTCTGCAATCATTTTGACGGAATTTCTAACAGCGAGTATCATGATTTCAGCTAAATGAAAAAATTGTTCAAATCTTATTTTTGCAATTTGCAACCGGATATGAGAATCAAATGTGATGAGCATTACAAGCTTTCATTTTTTATTTTATGCATACGAATGGTTCAAAAATGTAAAATAAATAACGAACAATTGCAACTCAACCTGTATTGAATTGAAACGTCTCCGTTTAATTAATCCCTGACACTGTTGACCTTAACGAGCAAATTCACCAAATGATTTTTATCACAACCAAAATTGTATTGCTTGTTTCTCCAGCAAATTAAAGATATGAACTCTGATAGTTGTTGTGCGCAAAAACTGATAGTTCCTGTCACCGTTCATATAACTGACTCTGTTCCAATATTCCCCGATAAATTACCGTAACTCTTGTACCTGGCACGGTGTGACTTGTTCCAGAAAAATATTAAATATGAAATAGACTATTACGTGTCTCCTGAAGTCTTAAAAGTTGTAAAACAAGTTTCCAGTTTAATGTTAACGCACGCAAGGAATGAAAATATCTCTTTGCACTCAAAACGTGGAAACCATTAAACACAAGAAATGCGTAGTCCACAGAATCTATTGCTTGAGAAACATCACTGCTCTTCCCTTTCGGATGATATCACACTTAATGCACAAATAACACAAAGAATCCACACATTTACAATGCCATGTTAAAGTGTTATTTTACAATCTAATTTACATATAAAGTTCATGTTCAGGGCTAAATGAACGTAGCTTCTGTTCATTATTAATTGAGGTTAAAGAAATATGTATATTTTATGGATATGCAACTTAATTTTAAAATCAATTCAATTTAAATGCTTCGAAAACTACTTCCTGCTCACCTGCATTTCATTTTTTAGAATTGAAATAAAACAACGCATTTTAGTTTAAAATCCCACATATTTCATACGTTATGTATGTAGTTAGTAAACACATTTTACCTTACAAGATACTGCAAGATCTGTCTCGGAGGTGTACAAGGTGGTTTACCCTCCTTTGCACGTTTTTCAGCCAGAGCAAATGTCTCTTGTACATTTTTTTTTAAACTTGACATCTCCCAACAACTTATTTGAGTAATTGCTTCCATACCTTCACTTTTTAAAAATTGTTAAATTGTATGAAACGAGAGTTATCCCAAAAGTAGAACACACTAGAGGGAATTGAAAAATGAAACTGACTTGAATCTGTCTATCGACAATTCCTTTTAAAAGTGAAGGTCCTCACTGTAGTTTGCTTAATGTGATGATAATTTGGCCGAATAATGTTATTGTTACCACAACATAGGTAATACAGCACCTCTAAAATGATGCTCTTAATGCATTAAGTTACCTTTATCTCATTTTAATAATGAGCAACTAATCTATTAGCTTTGTAAATATAAAGATCTTGTGTACTTATTTAAACACAATTCGTGTCACTACTACTCCACATTGACCAAAACTATAACACAATACAATCTGTACATACTTGTTGACTCTGTTTTGAACAATTCAAGAGAGTACTTGTAGTATCTATATGTACTGCGAGTAATAAATAAGTATCATTCAACTTATTTAGGGACATGTACATACATAGCTGCAAAAAAGGTAGACAGCCAGGACTCATTAGATAATTATAATATGATTGTTCTTATTTATTCGGTCATACTATCCCCAAATGCAAATATCTAACCTCAATCTCCTGAATTTTCATGAGTAATAATAATGGCATTATTTGCAGCGTGCTTTTTGGTTCTAATTAATTGCAATGAGCAACCAGGTATTGTTTTAATCTAATCTAAACATGCCGAGTGGGAGATTAATAAGAACAAAACAACCTGACCACAAATAACAGGAACTTCGATTAAACTCTTTCATTTGGTAAACAATACTTGGAAGTGTAAACAAATTTGACTGATATCAAATAAAAGAGCAGACAATATTTATTCAATCAAATTTGTTAAAATCATTGGCTCCTTAATTCTTAAAGTCAAGTTCAAGGAAGTTCTTTTAATGACAAATCTTGACAAAAACTGGAAAATTTACGACTCATTATTACCATTACTACCTTTGTATATTACAGAAAAAATCAAGGTAGCCATCAAAATGGGTTGTAAACAATTGTTTATCAATTTAATTTAATTATTTTTTTAAAATAATCCCATTCACATTAAATGCGTTTTATCAAATGGGTTTTATCAAACCAATGCCTTTGAGCTTGAATTCATAACCATAACCATTCGACATTCAAAGCCACCCGTTTACTTACTCTAAATAAATATATTAACGTTTCAATGATTCAAAAATTACACATTTGCTATTTTAATGGATCTTGAATATTTCAAATATCGTCTATAGCTGATCTCTCGATTCAGATTTTTTATTTATAAATGTCTTTTGTTTTGTCTAAGTAGCAGCATTACAAGCAATATTGAAAGTGTTTTGCTGGATAAGAGATGAAAGTAGAAAATGGTTCAATCAGCAATATCTTCTAAAATATGTTCTAGTTATGTCAAGTCTGGCAGAGTTACAATGTCACCAGATTTAGCACTATTTAGCAGTCATGGGATGTTAATTATGTTGTGTATAAAAATAGAAGACCTTCGTTAATGTCATTGTTTTTTAGAACATCCTTTAAAATGACTTCACTGAGTGCCAAATCTTCTGGATCAATCTCTCAAACAAGTCATTGAGCGTGATTGAATTTATCTACATGCATTTAATGGGAGACGACCGGAGACGAGAGAGCAAAAATTGAAATTTAACTTGCAAATTTCCATATGTATCGTCTAAGATGTTAAGATGTTTTACAATACAATACAATTTTGTAGAAGTTTCGATCAGAATGCAACAGACGATGAATTATAAATCGTGTAGAATATTGCCTTCGTCTGCCAATGGCAATAAATAGCCTGTAATTGAGGCCATGGTCAATTGGAACTTTGTACTCACAAAGCTGATATCCTGAAGAATAACACAGTGACCATGACAATCAGATCAATTACACCGGAAATCAATCGGATCCATAAATAATAATAATTTATACTTCCTTCCTTCCTTCCTGTTATGAATATTTCCAAAGGCCAACTCAATCACATTCTAGCAAATTTGTTAGATTTAAATACAGTACTAGTAACTAATCTATTTAATGTCTAAATCACATTAGAGATATTGCTTCCTTCAATGTCATTTTATTCTTCCCTCATCTTCCTATCATTTGTGAATATTCATTTTATCTCATTTGGTATGTACAGATATTTATGTATGCATGTAAAAGTGCTTAGCTTCTAGTTTAATGTAAACATATAAAACAAAACACAAATAGAAAATGAAAGCTTTGAAATCCATCATCACTGGTCATGTTCCTCAGATATTTCTATAATTAAAAAAAACTGTAGATTACTCACTCACAAATCTGGACATGAAAGTGACAGAGGGGGAAGGTGTGGTAAGAATTTCACGAGATCGGTACTATGATAAAGGAAAACACGAGACAATAAATATATAAAGATTATAATCACAAACGTTATACATTTTCAAACTTTCCTAGTGACACAAAGTTGTTGGAATGGGTCTGTGACTAAAATGATTGGGATTGAGGTTTTCAACTGTGATACGTTATTAGTAGTCATCTAGTTTGGTTTGCATTTTTTCAGGTCGTTTATACCACTTTGAACTGAAAACGACTGAAAGTCTAAGGGCAAAGATCGACACCTTGACTATAGATATAATTATATATTTCTACTAATGATGCATACATACATCCTACATTCATTCCATACATGTTGTTAGCTCGTGCATCCCACGACGAGTATATTACTCTCTTATGTAGTCTGCCTTTTTCACTTGTCTCTTTTAATTCATACGGTGAAATGATAAATAATGAAGACGGCAGTAAAATTAGACGGCTTCGACTTCTTAATCCGACTTGGTTGTATTCAAAGAATATATTATCATCATCATATTGGGGAGTGACAGTGAGCTATGAAAGAAAGCTTTGAGATTTTGAGACAGCATCCACTCATGATGATTGATTAATTTGTGATGATAATGAATCACAATATCTAACCAACTCCCAAGTCCGAACCAAGTCCAAAACTGACAATTTGTATTGCTCATTGAAGCAATTGCTGTATGCAAAGTTTTGCTTCCCAACACCATAATTTCAAAACGTATAAAATATCTGTAGGGATAGGATTAGATTAAACAATCCAATTGTGTAAAGATGAGGGCTGCGGCCATATCTTTTGATCTTTGGATGGGAGTAGATTACTTGTTGCTTAAAATCAGGAATATAAAGGACGGAAGATTTTGTCAAGGAAAGGAAACAACATAAAAATATTTCATAATGTGCAAAAAACAATATCGCTGTGCTAATGCATATGTTGTCATAAATTATCTTGAACTTACTATTGGAGGTTTCAATTGCGTCAATTTAAAATAGTTTACGTGATATCGCAAGCTAACGAAGATTTTAAATAGCAGCAAGCGGATTATATAATTAAAAAGTTTGACATATAAGATGAGTGGGGTTGAGCTCAAAGAAATAGTGATGCTTTGTTAAATTAAGCAGCAATTTAATGGAATTACATATACATTTATTTTACAGTTGCATACCTTTATCTGTACTACATGAAGACATTTTTACATTAAAAAACCAAGTTCAATCATTCATCCTAACAACACAAGTTAACAAACCCTTGGTTCTCACATTGGGATCAATTTGTTCAAAATTCATTAAGCATCAAAGGTTGTTTAATTCACATTCAGAATAATCAGTCTTAACGACCATTCACTCACATTAAAGTTTTAAGAAAAGGAGTTGTAATACATCCATAATTATAAATCTACCAAAATGTGTCATTTATACTGGAATTACGGTCGAAGTGAGAGGTTACATCTAAATAGTTGCACCATTTCAGCATCATTGTTTCATTTTTTTGTTCATCCCAAGCTTAATCACGTTGTCAACAATATACCAAGAGAATCTAATATCTTTGACTTGCACCCTTGTGTTTTGATAACTTCCATATGGATGAGGAATTTCATTGTTATTCAAGAAGAATACGTGGCCTATATTCGGTCCATGCTCTTTACAACTTTTACTAATTGAGGCTTCATGGAGATAATTTGCACCCAGATTTTATAGGTACGTGAGCTCAAAACAGAAATAAAAAACAGCACCAGTAAAAGTCCAAAGTGTTCAAAGGAGTGAAAAAATAATAGAGTTTGATTCTGTTCACTTTTGGTTTCTGAATGATTGAGTAACAAAATGAGCATTTATATAATAATTCCACCTTTGTCTGTATTGTAAAGGATTGAGGTTATTTTTGGTGCATCACTTTTATAGAAATTATAAAGTGCTCATATATATTGCGATATGAGACTGTGTAAATTAAGTCGTCGTGAGTACGGCATTATGTTTAATGTTGGGGGACTGTGTTTAAGGAAGCAAAATGCTTTCTTGCATGAATGTATATAGTGTGTTGTGATGAGCAAATGGTATTTTCAGACATTAGCAGCGAACTCTCCTAGGTTCAAAGGGCACATAGTCTCATAATATTCGTGGAACAATTTTGTTTGTTTCATCACATACACAGACAGTCCACTTAAACTATTCACCCAAGGTATCACTATTAATGGAGAGTATTAGAGATTGGAGTTGGAAGTCATCCTTCATCTTCATCAATTAAAGTTCAAAGGCCAACAACAAACAATGGAAGCTGCTTGAGGTCATCTCACAATTTTTGTAACCCCATGTATTGAACTTGATCCTGGGGAGATGATAAGATGAGAATCGGTGGTGTCCTGACTATATTTTGTCCATTTATGAAATTATTGGCGTAGTATTGCTGTGAGTATTTTGCGCTTATTAAGGAATACCTCGGACCATATTCTGTTGAATCTAATGCGAAACTTGAACTTTTTGTACATTTGCTCACTATCGTACATTTAGTCCGTTTTTTCTAGTAACATCAAATCATCTTCCACAACGTCTGAAATGTGTAGGTAGATTATCCAATACATGAGATTGAAGCATATGAAACAAACTGGAAACACCACTCTAGAGTATCTGTGTTTTCAAAATAAGTTATGAAACAATGATAAACCGTGCTCTCTGTCACGACACTTACTTATCAATGTCTGACGGTGTTATCCCATATAATTTATTAATATCTTTGCCTGGTGGCAATATTGGATGAGCAGGATTCTCTTCATCACCCCCTCGAGCACCGTTCACTGTGTTCTCCAACGTTCCAACCCCTTTGGAGTAAGCCTTTGGATCATGGACCTTAAAACGAACCTCCTGAAATTTAGTGGAAGTGAAAAAAAGAAACGGAAAAATAAATACATAAATGATAAATACATAAATAAATAAATACAGAAATAAAGACGTAGATAAATCAACATACAGTTTGTTTAACGTGATGTTCATCATGATGATCCATAGCGGCTCGTTTCTGCTCCGCCATTTTTTGTAAAGCAAGGAACCTATTTTTGCGCATTTGAATCCGTTTCGCCATGTATCCCACGGTGGCGTATTCTACAAAATAACAATGTTATATGTGGTTAAAATTGAGCGTTAAGGTAGATTAGGAGTTACCTAAGAGGGATGCGAAAACCATGACGAAACAGGTACCGAGATACACATCTATTGATTTTACATAAGAAATCTTTGGAAGGGCCGCGTTTGTAGAGGACATGAGTGTCGTCATTGTCAAGACCTATGTCAGTCATCCCCAGAATACAAAATAAAAACAAGAACAAGGATTTATTTTTGTATATGGAACGCTTATAAATTTTGACGTCTATGTATCTTGTGACTTACCGTAGTTACTCCCAAAGCCACTCTTGCAGGCGTGGCATTTCTATTGAGCCAAAACGAGACCCATGAAATAATGACAATGAGTCCCGAAGGAATGTAAATTTGGATCAGGTAGTAGCCCATTGAACGGACAAATTGAATCTCACAGGCCAGGCGAGAGTAATTTCCTATTCATTAAATTCAACTTAATTCATCATTTAGCAGTTTTTTCATGTCCAGACATATTCCTTCAAAAGACAACCTCTAATAAAGTGACAAGTGTACCGTGTACAGTTGTATAATAGCGTCTGTTGAGTTTTATATTATAAACCCTAAATCCGATTCGGTAAATAATGTGGTATCATGATTGTATTGACCTAATAGTGGAGAAAGTTTTGGTATTTCAAGGCTTGTAGAAAATTGTGTGAGCAAGTGACATTTCACAGATTACAGCTTTTAGTGCATGTCAGTGTCATAGGAATAAAGTGATCCAAACTGCCCCTCCTTTATAAATAAGTGCCTTACTAATTTATTGGTGAAAATGGTGAGTTTTTTAAGGCTAAAAGTGCTTTCTTTGAAAAATGTAAGCTCAACTTATTGGTGTTATTGGTACTAAGGGGGAGGGGATATTTAGGAAGGACAAAGAGCTCAAAAAATATATTTTTGTGTCTTATTAATTGGAAACTATTTTTTAGATGTAGGTAACCTGTGCTCAACGAAATTTCCATTGCTTGTTGCTTGTGCCCAAGAACTTTGAACTGTGGGAGTGACACGTCAGATGAGACACCGACAGAATCCAGACCTTTCGCCCATTTGTATCGGATGTCACTCATAGTATATCCAACTAAATTAGTACCAAATTTTTGCGAGTTATAAGCCTCCAGGGTTCATAATTTGATTCTACAGGCTGTGGTCATTCGCAGTGTTATTATCATTTATTATTATATTATTATTATTTTACTAATCCATCAGCTATTGAAATATCAAACATCTATTGAGACTGTTATTTAATCTACTCTTTCAATAGCTGGCCACCACATTCGATTTAATTTATTTTAGTAGGGATAAAATATAAATGACCACAATAGGGAGAATCTGGAATAATGTTAGTGTTTTCACCCCAAAGCAGCATTTTACAGATAGTCATTAGTTTGAGGTGGTTGGTGATGCTGGTTAAAGTGAATGAATGAATACATAGTTTAACTTCTTTGCATTGTTCATCATCCAATCAATTAGTTATTCATGCCAGAATAAAATTATATTTATCATCCAAAGCACATTTCAAAGCCGCATTCACAAACACTACAATAAGAAAGAAAGAAAGAAAGTGAGTGAGTGAAAGTAGAACCAGTCCATGCATTTTAATTCTATAGAAGGATTTTAGAAGCCGCAGATAAGCGCCCTTTTGTAAATTACTCCAAAATACAAGTGATGGAAAATGAAATAAATGAATATTTTGCGTTTGCCCACAAATTTACACCATAAATCCCTTTAAATATATATCCCTTTAGAATTGCAAGAATAAAAATAAAAAAGGGAACAAGGGATATGATACCTGTGGTTAGGAGGACGTGACGTTGTGTATGTCTGTAGCCCAAGACGACGAACTGAGGAAGTTGAAGGTCTGAAGAAATTCCAATGGAGTCTGGACCTGCTGCCCATTGGTATATGATGTTGGTCATGGTATATCCAACTAATTACCGCATAATTCCAATTACCTCTGCCAATTTTTTATGCAGTTCAATTGTGCGCTTATAAAACGAACAAATTTAAACTGCTTTAACACATATTATTTTGTTTTCGAGTTTGGGAAAGTAATTCAAATTTTTTTAGTTTGAAAAATTTACACAACTGGAAATAAAGAGTGACAGTGAAGAAAGTCTACAGTGATCATGCGTCCTTATAAACATTCTTTTAAATATTTAAAGCAATACCTCTTACTTTACTTCATCATGCATTTCATTGCCTTTTATTTAAGTTTACATGCGAATTTTTTAAAGTTCTATCAAACTAAAGATATAAAGAAGGAAGCAGACGTTTATGAGAAAAAAGCCACAGCCACTATGTTATGATTAGTCCCATAAACATAGTTCTACTAGCATTCAATTAAATATTTATTGATGCAATTTTGAAAGCATAAACCAAACATGTTGTAACTAACCATTAACTAAGATGTGATACAAGTAAACAGTTTGAAATATGGAGGAAACGTATTTGTATCAACTAACTTTCACTACGAGATGTTTACTCAATATTTAAAAAGAAAAGTTTGCAAGCGGCTGTTTGTCAAGTCAAGACATTATTTTTCATGTCTGAAAAGCAGTGAATTGCTTGAAAAAAGTATGCAATAGCATGTACAAATCTATGTTAAGGAGTTTTATGGCAATATATGCCGGGTGTAATTTACTATACAACACAGCAGCCACCTGAACAAACTTTCATAATGCCAAACAGTGAGTGAATAGACTGAATAGAGGTGAATCGTGATTTAATGAATTGGATGAAGGTGTAGTTTTGCACTAAAATGTTCCAGTTTCAGGGATATTATCATTTGATACATTAAAAGAGGGATAGTAACACTGCGAATAGTCTAAAACGTTATAAAAGTAATCTCACAAGATTCTATCTCAATTGTACAAAGTTGCCTGTCCATGGGAAAATACCTAAGATCCATTGGACACGAAGCGGTTACAGTCAATCTGAAACGGTTAATTTTATAAGTTTGTTTATGACATGAGTAAATGTATTACCTAATGGACCTTATGACATCTCCGTCTTGAGAAATGCGGAGAAATTCATTTGAAGTTGTGGCTGTATGGAAGTATGACTTCTTTTCATTTACAAAGAAAGTATCTGGCACCCAAAGAGTTTTAAGAAATTCTGTACCCACCTAGCGGAACCAAATTCATTATTATTTAGCAATTCATAGGATTTAATTAATTTAAATTAATTAAAAGTTACAGAAAGTGTGTTGACACCCGGGGGTCCTTTAAATTTTAAGCGAGGATCTTTCCATGTCTGACGAAAGTAGAAGTCAACCGTAAAGTCCTTGCAAATATCATTGAAAACTCATATTAGCAATGAAAACAGTATTTATATTACAACACTAATAGCAGTTTATTTAACTCTACCAGCAGCGTCAGTCATTAAAATAGAACAGATAGGCCAAGGCGGAAATTAAAAAGTTGAGAGAAAACAAGGAATGCAAATCAATCGCGAAAAAACATTAATAATTTCATAATCGTAATTGTATATTATAATTTATTTTGAAGCATAGACAGAGAAAGTTGGAATATCGTTTCTGGGAAGGAATATTCCAGGAAGAACTGAAATAGGTCGTTTCATTTCCAATCCTCCGTGACTCCCAGCCATTCATTGTTGAGGTCTATAAAGATGGCAATGAAAGTCTAAAATTGCTCCAAAATTGCGCTCCTCCCAACAACGATAATTCAACTGCAGATGAAAGATAATTTGAAGCAAATAAGTTTGTGTTAGTTGGTTAAAAGAAAGAGATTGATAGATAGATGTGATAGATCTGTAGATAGATGAAGGATGAGATATAAAATTGTTTGACAAGAGAAAATTAGAAATTTTTGTGAAAGATATAATATAATATGAGTTCTATTGGAGTGCAGGGAAAAGAGAAGAAAAAGTGAAACATGCTGATTTCCGTAATTATAGTGTCATGCAGCAAATGCGTTTATATGATGAGGGTTTTGAGGCTTATGATTAAATTGTGTCAAATGTATCGGTTATTCTAGCTCTAGCTGCGTCGTCTCTTTAATGTCATCTTAATCTTTTGTTCTAACCTAATTTAGTTGAAGGGTAATGAGGGAAATTATGCATAAAATGAAAAGGGAGATGACAAAAAGTGCTCGGGTATTATAGAGTGGTGGAGCATATTATTTTATTCATGCATTAATTGCTTTGTGTATTAGAGTTTAATCATCTCTGAAGGAGATGATTATAGTTATTAATAAAATGAAAATAAAATGTAATGGAGAGAAAGGGAGGGTAGTGCATTTGTTTGTTTTTTAAAAGTCTACATACAAATCCTACCACTGTGTGTATAATACCTACATACATACATATAAAGTAGAAAATGAAGGAAAACAAAATGAAATTTGTATTTTATCCAGAAAGACAGATGAAAGAAGAAGATAGATATATATGACCCTGTTTGGGTTTTTTTTATAAATAGCTAATCAATGGCGTTACTGTAAAGTACAGAGTTGTCCGATACCATTTCTACTTCTGAGACGGAGCTGATGCTCAAAACGTACATTGTAACTGGAATATTGTTATGGACGATTATTCCCTTTTGTTTTTAAGCCGCATATACACTTACCCCCTACGACGACGGGTTCACCTAAATGTTAAATCAAATAGTGACTAAATGTTTCACCTGATCAATCATTAATAACTCATGCATACAAGAAAGAATCATATACTCAATATTTTCACTCAACACTTTCCATCGTTATATAACCTTTTATTCCTAACGTTTGATGGGATTTTGTTTTGCCTGTTGTGAGTGCGTTAGAAGCTGGAGGAATAATAAGAAGAAGCTGTACAGAAGGTAGTTTTTAACACTACGGTAAGTGAAACACTATGAAGAAAGTCAAACTCGGAGTATCTAATAAGTATGCATCTACAGGGAATAGGTGATTAAAATTATTTTGCAAAAGAAATCATGTTCTGCTCTAATGTCATGCGAATTAATATCAATTCACGTGTTTGTGTATATATTATAGGTACCATTTGAACTTCAGAGAGTGACGAGATGCTCAAAACGTACATTGTAACTGGAAAATGATTATGAAGATTATTCTTGTTGCTCTTTTGTTTTAACTGCGAAATACACTTACCCCCTACGACGACGGGTTCACCTAAAGGGCAAATTATATTTATTTATAAATGTCAAAAATTTCCATTTGCTACTGCCTCCTACGTTTTAATACGGAATTGATTGCACTATTAATTATGACCGAATAATTTCATACCCATACTTGCATGTTCTTTAAGTCGTTAGTCAACACCTTTGTAAATTTCAATGAGTACCTACAACCAAGCTAAATAGATTCTGGTCAGCTTTTTTATCGCATGCTACGACAAATAAAGCTTTAAAGGGCCTTGCAGTGCTCATTTAATTTCCTTTAAATAACGATTCACAGAATCCCCAATGTTATTATTCTCTTTCATTATTATATATTTTAGCATTTTAATATATTTCCTAACTGCGACAAGGGACTATGACTATCCTGATATTACTGCAGATAGTTTTTAGTGCACTCTTGAGACAAATCTTGTACGAGGTAGATGGAAAGTAGGTTTAGGTTTATATTGACAATTTTATGATCATCTTAAAGCGTGTATTTTAAAGATTTGAGCTATGAAAGTTGTACTCTCGGAAAGTATTATGAGTGTTAGTCCCCATATTTTATAAGGGTGTGAGGGTTCTTTGGGAAAGATAAACAACAAATATTAGTGAGGAGAATAAAGAGTACCTCCATAATTTGGCCGAACACGCTTATCGTATCCCTCCCGAATTGAGTTGAGGATTGCAGATACTTGTGTACCCAAAGGGGCAGGATCATCCCCTGTACCCCGTGTGTTTCTGAAATAAACCAATTACATTAATACGTAGTCATCAAATAGTTTCATCTATTTGATAAACAGCTCAATCAAACTAACTCCACAAGGATTTGGGAAGCAGTTTGTCAATTACTCGGATGAAATTCAAAGTGTCAGAATAAAACCACATTCAATGTTTCTACTCCTGTCTAGAGATCACAAAATTCAACATTTCTTTTGCGCAGTTCTCAATTGATTTTCCTGTTTAAGGAGAGAGCGAGAATCTGTGAATTTTCTTGATGTTCAACATCTTTAGAATAATGTTATCAAAGGGTTGAAATAATATTAGCAAAGTGGATAAAACATTGTTCATTGGTTTAAAAAATATCAGTACATACATACATAGTAGTAGTTTCTGCTCTCTTATGTGAGCTCCCGACATAAATATAATGACAATACTTTGAGATTTTGTTTGATGTCGTGGTGGTTGCAGGTTGCAGAGACAATTCCAAGAAAACGGTACATACATCTCAATTATAGAGAAAAAGGGAAAGTTTCTTTATCATACCTTGGGGAAATGTCTATTCCCTCTCTTTTCCTGGATCAATATATTTCCTTTTGTAAACCATTTCACTAAGTTTATTTCTTAAAATGATGTCAAATGTATTTCAATTCAAATCTATCAACCTATTGTTAGCAGCATTGGCCTCATGATATTGAATTGTGTTTGGAAACGCTAAAGTGACAGTCACACCATCAACCCATCAAAATTATAGTAGAGGTAGCAACAATAGCGTGTCAAAATTATATCGTGTCCCTGGTGTACATGCAAATTGGCGATATGGATGTTCTAAAGAAAGAATTGATTATTATTGACATATGAACTGAGGATAATGATGAAGCAAGGTAAATAATAAACCTAAGCGTGACCTTTCCTTTCATGACGACAAACAGAATCGGTGGATACTTTATTCAGAGAATTTGAAGGAAATTCCGTGCAACTCTATAATGACATATTTTCCCCTTTCATTTTTTTCATAACATCAAATGGGTTAGAAAGTCGGGGTAAATAAGTAAAATATAAGTTTGATGAAAAGTAATCCTTCTCAAGTTATTCAAATCCACTCTAAACTTTTTGGACATTTTCCTTTAAAATAGAATCTAGAATAAGAGAAACTTTTTGAGCAGATGATACTTTCCTTAGATATTATTTAAATAAACTTTCACCAACAAGAACAAATGGATTGGCATTTCTTTCTTGCTGGAAGGAAAATATCTATGTATTTATAAAAGACCCATCTTCACCATAGGATAGAAGTTGCATGTATTTCTACTTTTACAAGGAGTTGTGATTGTACATTATAAGTTTTTTTGCAAGCAAAATCCTCCTATATATATTCCTATCCAAACAAGACTTGAATATTCAAAAAGTGGAAACATATTATATTCAATTGTTATTACCCATATATGTAGTAATGCTTTCTGGACATAATATTACGTTTCATAACAAACAATCAGGGTCGAGGATTATTACTCCAACCTGATTTGAGTCGAAACCAAATATTTGGATGGAATGTAAAAGTTGTAAGAAAAAACCGGAAGGAAACAGAAACTCAAGATATGAGAAAGCAAAGGTTGATGGAGATTTTTGTTATGAGATGGACATGAAGCACTGCGCACTTCTCTCCCCTTCTCCCTATTGATTTTAGAGGCTGACACACTATTCTCCTCAAAACACGTTGGATTTTCGCACAGGCTTTCACCAACAAAGCATCCAAGATAAATACGTGACCTATGCTCCTAACTTTCATTGCTTCTTCTTTGTAGCTTAGTTTTGGGGTAAAGGATGTGATGGATGGATTAAACATGTTCATTGTGATGCAAACAATACAACAATTCTTTCCAGTAGATTGTGAGGTAACTAATGAACGATTACTCTAATAACCACATTAATCCTTTTTTGCTTCAAGTACAAAATGTGTTCTTTTTTACAATTATTTTTTAAAAGGGTACCGTAGACAAATAAATGCTAAGAAAAACACGACAATGTTATTGTACTTTGTGCGTGTTTAAAATTAAAGTAATGTACAATCGTTTGACAGATTTGTTGATAAGGCTCTAATTAATATTTGTCAATTATCCAACCAAACTACCAGCCGCAGCATTACTCATTCCTTCGTGCTAATTTAAATGGTAAACCAAATGGTGCCAAGGTGAAAAAATAAGGTTTTTGTTGTGGGAGTGGTAGTAAGTAACCAACTAGTTTCTAGTTATGGTTCTTTACATTTCTCATTTCTCTTTCCCGTTACTTCATCAATCAATCTGATTTTTAGGCTGTTGCTCATTTCGTTTTTATAGCACACAATAATTCCATCGAGTGTTGCTTTCACCCTCATTCACTCACAACTATTTATTTATAACCTTTGCTCAAGTTACTAAAAGGAATAACAAGTAAATTTAAAATACTTACATGGCACTGGCTGTAAATTTGAGCAGAAGGACGAAGATCAACGATGCATAGACCCAAATGACCATTCTTGTACAAAGAAAGAATGGGATGGGATGAAGAGAAAAAATATTAGGCTTGGACGACAATCACGATTTCAACTATGAACAATTCTCGTAGATCTAAAAGTGGCATTCAAGCGTCCTTTTGTACTCCATTGAGTTTTCAGATCTTTTGGTTCCATTACTTTTTTTCCAAAATTAGAATTGTCAATCCAACTATTTCATAAATTATGGGTTGAAAACTTATATAGGGACTGTTCTACTTTTTATTATTATTATACACACTATCGTATATTCTGCTTATGTGAATGGATATGAAATGAGAGTCATGTTCTACTGAGTTCAACAATGGTATATATCTTGCATCAATCAACGAGAGGCTGGTCCATAGGTCGCACAAGTTTTCGTCAAGATGACCTGTAAAATATAAAAATATTTAAACTCTATAAACAAACCTCTGAAGTGAAGAGTGAAAGAGTCTTAAATTTACTGACTTTCTCTCAAGCTAAAAAATATAAAGGAAAGAGTATATTTTTTCTTTCCTATATATTACATATGTATGTATTCCATGCCAGTGGGACTTTACAAGGATTGTATATGCGACAGATACATTTCCAGCACTCACTCACACAGTTTGCTCAGTTTGAACGTGCAAGAATGTGCTAAAAGAGATTGTGGATCCCACCTGTGCAAAATGACACTTTCACCAAACTTTCATCCAACGTTTTCCTAGCACTGAGGATAAATAACCTGTTCCAGATGGAAATGAATACAACCACCGTCTTGTACAAGTCATCGTACCAACATAAACGATATGTCAGTATTGTAAATGGAAAGACTATTATTTTCTTTTCAAGAGTGATGGTAATAAGGCTTAGTGCAAAATTATTTATGTTAAGTATGTACTCTTAATTAGACACCTGAGACTGAACATTGTGGAATTTTATAACAGGCAAAAAGCACTTTGGTTTTAATGGTTGTGCAGATAATTACATTTTGGCCTTGTATTATCTCATTATTCTTATGCATACTTTCTCTTTAAAAGTAAAAGAAAGCAGCTTTTAAACCAATACTCTATACTACTAACTAAATTCTGAATAAAAAAATCCCAAAATTTGTCGACGAGAAGCAGCGTCTAAATAATTTGATATTCTCTGAAAACAAATGGCTTCCGTCTATCTAACCACTTTTAAAGTGTGATTCTAACCAATCCTTTTGAAGTAAAGGAAAAGTGAGGTATTGCAGGCATTTAATAATTCAGTGGCCAATGTCGTATGGAATTAGGTTAGTTGGACAGAGAAAAATAACTCAAGTGCAATTGAAACATTTTATAGAAGGGAGTGAAAGTAGATTCAACGGTACACACTCCTTTGTTCAACTTTCACCCTAATCATTCAATTTTATATATCCAAGAGTGAATATTTTAAGCATTTTATAATTAAGCTGGAGTAATGCTCGAGAAACTTATTATTTTATTCAGTCAACTCTTTTATTCATAATTAATTTTATGAGGATGACAATGAAATTCACTCTGATCCTGAGGCACAAGTGTTTTTTGTATGTTTTAAAAATGGAGGGTCCTTATCTGCTCCCTGTAGTCAAGAGACTCTACAAACATTGCACAAGCACCTTAAACTATTCCATAATAACAAGTTTTCTCCATGAAATAAATCACATCCATATTTCAACAAGGGAACGCATTCCTGTTTTATTTAGCTTGTGATCAAAATCATTCAACTTGACTTAAGTGCCAATTGTTGTTGAAAACTTGAGAAAATATTGAACTACTTTCTCCCTTTAATTATTGATGCGGATGGATGGATAAAAGTTGTTTGGCCCTCTACCCTTGGATATTGTGTTATTATTAGACCGGAAGATAAAAGCATTTAAAGTTTATCTTGATAAGGGGAAGGAAGATTTGGAGATTTTTGTGGGAGATGAACATGAAACACTGCGCACATAGCTCCCCTTCCCCCATATTGATTTTTTCTGACACACAGTATTCTCCCATAACATCAAAGCACGTTGGATTTTGCACTTCTTTCACCAACAAAACATTCTCACTGATATGTGAGATATGACATCAAATTTCATTAGTTTTACGACCGCTATTTCCGACTGTAGTTAATTTAATGAAATGCGACAGACAGGAGACATGTGTGTGTATAGTAGATGGGTAATGAAGATTGTGATATATTATATTGTGAAAGCATGTTTTGCATAATGGAAGTCCTGTATCTTGATTTCACATCAATTTTATTTTGATTGGCACATTTTTTGTTTGCATGAAAGTTATTCTACAGGTGCAGATACATAGAGTGAGTCAAGCCTTGTCTTATTCAATGTAATGTCATATTTATCTTTCTCTCACCTCAAGAATCAGGAAATTATATTTTGAACTATTATGCAAAGAAACAAACTCTATTTTTAGTCACATTGTGAAAATATCCATATCAAATATTCATTTCGACAAAAACAACAAATTTAGTGAAATTTGACTTACGTAATTTTTTCTAGATTTCGACTTTGAGCAGAACAAATTAATAGACTTTAACTTGACACATCACATTATACATACATATGTAACTAAACATGGGGAAAGTTGATGACTAAATGTGAGATAAAAGTGTCTCATTGAAACCCTTTGTTTTCCATAATACCATCTTGCGCTCAATTTGTTACAGGTAAAAGTAATTCCAAGTTTGAGAAATATTGGACCGGCCTCCTTTCTATTTATAACTCAAAAATGTTGAATATTATTATTGATTATGAGGATGAAAGTGAAACTAGGTTGGGTGTGCTACCACAACGTATTCCTCCAGTCGCTGGGAACAGTCTGAGCAGCGCATTATCTGCAATCGTCCAAGAAAGATTGCACAGCTCAGATTTACACTGCAGAAGTAGCTTCGCTGATTGGGTCAGATTCAGCTCTGCGCACTTGCGTCACTGCAAACGAAAAAGGTGGCAGCATCCAGTCGAAGATTAAATATGAAGAGTGAGCTGAATTATAATGCCACTTTCTCCAACCTTATCATATAACAGCTCCTCCCCCCACTACGACTTTCACTTTACGAGAAATACAAACTTTTGCTTCCTGTGTTTAACTTGAGAAAACCTGTGTGTTGACTGAAAATAAAGGAAAGGAAGCAATAGGATTTCATTCATTTCTCCTCGGAAACGCATTATTTGTTTACCTTCATTTGCTTTTGCTCAATAGTTCAAAAACAATAAAGATAATAGGATTCCAAAGTCGAAGAGAAACCAAACATTTTGAGAGCTAGTAATAAATACTTAATAATAATAATAACTAGTAATAAAGTTGAGATAGTAAAAGATTGAATTGAGTACAAGGGAGTAGTCATTGTTGTTGAAGAAAAACCCAACACACTCATCTATTCTTAAATAAGCATAGGATGAAGGGGATCAGAAGCTCCACTTTCTCCAAAACAAGGAAAGTATGCTTTCTCTCTACAGTGAAAGAAGGTAGATGGCTCAAAGAACCACTATATAAGTTAGGACTGCCCTCACATTTTTGGGGTTCAAAATAGATGGTTCAAGAATTCTGATTTCAGATCATGATTGAGAATGCTATATTTTTGATTAAATTTAGAACTGTAATTTCTTGTAATTTCCTGCAAATTTCTCAACTATACTTGTGTAAATTTATTGCGTTCTCAGTTCTCACCCCTTCAACCCTCCACCTTATTTTGTAACGACTTGGTGTACAGTTATTAGATGTTTGAATTATAATTGCATTTTATCATTTGTGATTGTGAGTTGACAACTCGACCATTTCTTTTGAATGTGTAGTAAATTGAACAAATACTTGTATAACCTTAATATGTATTCCTGTCTAAAAATTTATATGAAATTTATATAAGAACTAAGAAACCATGAAGTTACAAGTCTTTTGAGTTAAATTGTGAGAAACAGGGAGATGAGAGAAACCTTAGTCCTAGACTCTCTTTTAACCATACATACACAAACAACGTCGTATCGTTCTATAGCTAATAAAAGTTCCCGTTGCAATCTCATCTCATCTCTCTCTCTCTCTCTTGTGAGGAAATTGTCTTGCATCCAGTTCTTCCTCTACTTCCAAACCGAGAACTTCTCATAAAAAAACGCTCTCTTATTTTTATCCCCAACAAAATATTTCCTTAATTTGTTTACCTAAATCAAAGGTGAGAATTGTGATAGTGGTTGTATTTTTAGTTGGGAAATGGAATGCCTTCCGTGAAAGAGGAACATGAAGATTTCATTTCATGAGAATTAAGTAAGTGAAACATTGGAGACAATTATGTTGCCCCTCTTAAAAAGAGTGGTTGTTGCCCTCACAATTGAGACATCTTATTGCAGAGCATACAAAATACTTTACTTCTATATATTCATACATTAATCTGTCATTTTCTACATCTTTCGGTTGAATAGACACTTGTGACATGTGGTAGCACATTAAAAAGGCTGGATTTATTCTCAATCCTTTCATGGATGCTATAAAAGTATGGCAATGGTATTGCGGGTGGGTATTGATTTTCAGTTTTTAATGAAATAAAGCTTTGTCATGCCTATCAGGTTGTACATGTAAGGAAGAATATGTTGAGGAGATAAAAAAGTACGAAAAAATTCCTAACTCAACAATGTATTTAGTAGTAGGTCTGTTAGAAAAGAATGTTGTTTCTATGAAATGCTAGATTAATGAAAGGAAGGGAAAACATTGTGAAATAAGGAGACAACGCACGTGGAAGTTCATGTGAAATAAATCTTTCACGTTTACTTGTCAACCACTTTCTTGTAATAACAACAACATTCTTATTTTCTTTCTTTCTACTTGCTACATATCCAATGACAGGATTGACTAAACTCTCAATAACTTTGCAAACAATCTTTCTTATTACCCTTGTGCATCTCATATCAAACTTTTTTGTTACAGGAACTTGGAAGAAAGTTGTACAAAGCGTCAAAATGTTTAAAGTTGAATCGACAAGTGCCAGTGCCCCTAGCAGTTCAACACTTGCTCTAAACTCCTCCAATAACTTTGATTTTGAGCTAAGTTTTTGTGATGATGGGACAACAGAGGATTTATTTGAAGCTTTTGCAAGTCCATCGGATGGGATGGACTCTGAAAATGGGGAGATTAAAATAAAAATTGAGCCTGAAGATGAAGTTAGCATGTCCACAGAAGTTTTGGTTGGAGAGAGAACAATTATTGCACCTTCATCATCATCATCAGGAATATCCTCATCTTCTATTTTAGATGCTAGTAGTGTATCGCCTGAATGTGGAATAAATGAGATATTCCCCAAATCCGATGAACAGACAATCAAACAAGGGAAATTGAAAGGAGTATCAAACGGAAACTCTGTTAAAAAAGGTAAGAAAGCGTATGTTAAAAGTAGATAGGGCTTAAAAGTTCTCATGTTCCGTTAAGAGTACGGGAATGATAACATAATTAAATGATGAAAGATGATTGTACAGAGACAAGCTAGAGGATAGCAGATAGATTGGTTCAATGACCACTCTTTAATATCATCTCTACATATTAATTTCCCTCAACGTCAAAACAACTAGTAAAGGAATGGGTATACAATTGCTGAATGGAATTGGGAACAAGTGATAAGCGTCATATTATTTGGTAGCAAGCCAACATTTTTAGGGAAACCATTTCCTCAACTTGTATTTTACAAAGTAACGTTACAATAGTTGCAGGTAGTGTTTTGATACAACTCCTTAGTATGCAACTCATCAAGTTTGCTGGATTAGGAAATAAATATAAGATACATTGAGGAAACAAGATTAAACAACTTTGATGATGACGGTCATTCAACCAAACGCTATGAACGAAGCCCATAAAAATTCATTTAGCGGTGTTGATCAATTTACCGTTTATTAAATGAATGAGTACTGCACCCAACATTCTGCATTATAGCACAATAACTATAACTTTTATTAAAAACCACTGCACATTGTTGCATCACACAAGGATTTCAAAGCATTTATTTATCATTTCATCCATCGTGAGAATTTCTAACCCAACCAACTCTTTTTCATATCAATCATGCATATAGCAAATAAAATGTTATTGTGGGAGTGGTTCTAGATTTTTGGAAGTAATAGAGGGTTCATTCAACTACTCAACATGTTTTGCCTTCTTCTTCTTATTATTACTTTTGGCCTTGAAAAAGTCCCGTTATTATTAAAAGTACTACAAAACACTCGCTTTTTTTGCTGTACACACCGTTTCCTTTTTTTCGAATGCCGTTCCCAGTTCCCACACAACAATATCAAATTACGGAACAATCATTGCTAAATTTTACGTCTCATCTTACATTTTACTCTTTTTTTATATGAGACAAAAAGTGCAAGTATATTTTAAGCTGTAGTAATGAGCATTAGATAGGATTTATTATGCACATGATTAATAAATAAAATGGGCTTTTTAAATGGACTAAAATGTTCTTTGAATTGGTCTGCACAAATTTATACTTTAAGGAGGACACCACCACACCCCCTAAAAGCTTATATACATTAGTTGAGACAAAATATTGTCAAATACTGCAGGAAGCGTTTGCAAGTCTGTTAATCCTTTTGAATAAATATTTATGAGCTGTTGTTGAGTGTAAAAAGAAAACATAAAAGTCCTCCAGAAGGTTGAAGGTCTTTTTAGTTCAATCCCTTAAAGGAAAGAAACAACCTTGATGATATCTTCCGGGTTCAAAACTTAAAGGATCAATAATATATTTTGGTTGATGAGGCCACACATAATTGCATGAATCTTATCTCTTGCAAGTCTTGAAAAACATGGTGATGCATTTTATTTGAGATTTGTTGCAACTCTATAAAAAAATACAACTGCAACTCTCAAATGTGGTTGTGTAATATGGGTTTTGGATTTTTATATTTAGTAGTAAGAGCATATATATATTGTGTACATACATGTACAGATTAGATGAGATGTTGTTAGGAATAAGAGAGGCAGAGAGAGAAGAGAGACTTGACTATAAGCATCTTTGGGTCGTCGACCCTAGTCTCAAGGTTCTATGTATTAAACAAATTCCAGGGAGCTTGAGGGTTATCTTCCAGTTGATGATGAAGTGTAAAACAAATGATGAATTGATGATTGAGCAACAAACTTGTTGGGTTAAAGTTCTTTTTGTCCTAAATTAGTTGACGCACAAAGAATGGGGGTGGTTTAACCTTTGTTGTAGATGCTACACGGTCAATTTTGCAATACTTTCGCTTATTTTATTATTCAGGTGAATCTCCTTGGTTGCCCGTGATGGGGAGTTATTGATGGATAACATGAGATTGTCTAAAGATTAGATTATTGCCCTTGATTCAAATGTAAACTTTGAAAGTTGACACTTCCTGGCTTTTATAATTTATATGTACATGCAAATTTTAACTCAATTGATTTCCATCAAGAACAAAGTGTCCAATTGTTTATCAACGGGTCAATGGCTGGGTTTGCTTAAAATTTATGCAAATGCAACCACTCGCCAAACCTGAAGCTCAACTAATTCCATCATTTCCAACTGTATTTAAACCCTTATGTAATTCAAATTATGAAGGATTGCATAATTTGGGGAAAAAGATGAACAATTTACATTAATTCAAACTAAACCACACCTTTGCGAGCGTTATTAGGTTGGGATTTAGGAATCATAAAAGTTTGTGTATCCAACAACAGTTCCATTCAACGTTCAAAATTTGCTCCAAAATTTGATCCTGCAAACCTCCTCCTGCTTCTATTTCTCTAAAAAATCTTTGGGAATTTAGCTTTCATGTAAGTTGCAATAATTTATTTTAATAAATCTATCAGAGATGTGGTTTTTGCAATATGCATTTAAACAGGGTTAATTCACAATTCATATTGCTGTACAATTTAAGTAATGTTGTGCAAGAACTTTTTTTTACTTTGTGCTCACACCATGAATCTCATGCAATTATTGTCTGTAGTAAAAATAAGCGGAACAATATCACGGATCCGGATGTAAAAGAATAAAAGTTAAAATAACAGTTTCATTCAACGATCAAAAGATCCAACTAACCCGTTATACCACATTATGATTTGGTTAGTAATTCTTATACATACCTCAAATAAGTGATAATGATCTCGAGTTTGTTTCTCACCTTAAAGAAGGGAAAATTGCAACATTTGCCAACATTTTTTAACCACCGGACATGTTTTTCTGTGTCGTTTGGCAATAAATATTGAATAATAGAGATGATGACAAGGAGTGTTATTTATTGGATATTATGTTGTGTTGGATGGAATAAATAAATAAAACCCATTATACAGAGGGTCCGCCGAGATTACGTGAACGATTTCAAATGGTTGTATCTTGGGGTGTTTTAAGAATTAAGGTTTGATTTTTTGTGTGGCTGTAGCCAATACGATTAAGATATTGTGTGC
>JAAOWG010000242.1:0-27894 GCA_036491945.1 Paranurophorus simplex
ATGGGAAAATATTTTGTATTTGTACTTTGATACTTGTCCCAAAAGTATTTGTATTTGGTATTTTGTATTTTGGGAAAAAAGTATTTTGCCCAGCTCTGCTGAAGATGATGGTAGTTTATTATATGATTTGATTTCAAGGTTGTAATCTTATTTGTTATTTCGAGCTTAGAACTGTGATTAATAAATTATGCTACAAAAAGCTTTAATTCTTGTCTCCTTCCTGAACGGTTCTTTCATTATCATTATTATACAGTCTTGTGTGATGATAATCGTGATGATTAAGATGAGTCCCTGGATGATAACTCTGGGGCATAACATGTTTTTGAGATTGAGATACGAATTATAATGATTGGGATTCCTTTAATCTTTGTTGAAGGGATGAGTTGTTTTCATACTCTTTGTAAGTGGAAAACATGGGATGTAAAAATGTTGGGACTTTGTTCAACTTTGTTGCCCAACCAACCAACTTTTGGGGAGGTTATAAAAACCCTGTCAGCCGGACAAATTTTTTCTCAGTCCAATTCTGTCCTTGAAGGAAGCAACAAGTGGGTTGGATAAGCTCCATCAAATCTACCTTATTTCTACTTTTTCCCCCCAAAAAACAGGTAAGGAAGTTGGTGGGTTGGAAAACAATGGGATTTTGAGATCAATAATACCTTGTTTTGAACATCCACCGCACCTCTTGTATGGTTAAATGTAGATTATGTATTGATAGGGTCCTCCAGCATCCAAGATGCCAAGGGCCAAGAAAGGAAAGAGTGTAAGGGCTACACTGGCTGCTTTGATGAGGAAACCTGAACCTCCACAAAGGCCTCCAAAACCACCACGGAATTATCATGATGGAAATGGAACCGCTGCTCCTCCTAAACCGTAACTAATCTTTTAATTATCTAAATCATGGATTTATTATATACTTCATGGGAGTGGGACTGATTGGATGTATTTTTATTATAGACCAAGGCGTGGGCGTCGTAACAGCAATCCTGGGGCTGTTCTCCTTGCAAAGTTGAAGGCCCATACGTATTCGGTTTCAGCTCTTGTTGTAGTCCTATTGTTGATTCTCGTGAGTCAAGAGGGAAGGGAGGTTATCCATAATACTTTTATGAAAGCCTCGGATGCCTTGATGCCTGCTTTGAAAGAGATGATGATGAAGGGTGATTCTACTCCTGTTGAAGATGCCGCAATCAAGAAGGAAAAAAGAGTCAAGAAACCTCCTCCTACAAACCGTCATAATTGGCTCCATGGTCCAAGCTCTGAGGAGGGATTGCAAGTCTTCTCTTTAGAGGATATACGATACGTTCCTGATGGGACTTTGTACTTGGTGTTGATTGGGCATGTTTTTGATGTTACGGGAGCTGCTTTTTATCAAGTTGGGAGTGGATATCATGTTTTCATTGGTAACTTTAAACTTGTCAATCCAATCAATAGGGTTTTTCAATGGATGTTTTTGTTCCTTAAGGGCAAGATGCCTCGCGTTCCTTTGTCACTGGAGATTTCGATGTGGCAACAGATGAGTTGGAGGGATTACAACCGTCGGATTATATTGGCTTAGCTGGCTGGATGGATTTTTACCTGAATCATGATACGTACAAATTTGTTGGTGAGTTTAATTCTAACGTCTAGTAGGACGGTTTGTAAACAAAATGTTTTTGCATTAGGATACCTCAATGGGAGATATTTTAATGAAAATGGAGAAGAGACCCCTGCAATGGTTCGATTGAAGGCTTTAATCAAATGGGCTGAGATTGAAAAGGATCGACAAGAGGACGTGCTCAAATTGTTTCCATCTTGTAACGTTGAATGGAAAGCGGATACTGGTTCAACCGTGTGGTGTTCTGAAAAGAGGTAGAGTCTGCCATTGTTTATTATTTTCAAAACCTAACCCCACACTTTCATTTAGTGGTGGAATTGATCGAGAATGGACAGGGTATCCAAGAAAATTCTCTGAGTCTCCAGACAAGGATGCTCGTTGCGCTTGTATCCACCCAAATCATCTTGGTGATCCACGTGTTCAACTGTACGAAGGTTGTTCTCAGATGTCTACGAGATGCAAACTTCCAAAAGACTGATAGCTTTAACTCTTCTACTACTTCATTCAACAATCCAAAGCGCAACTTTGTGATAATAAGTAAAGTCAAAGCAATATTGTATGCTCACTTTTGTTCATGCAATGCTAAATTTCCAATGTCTCTCAACCTCTAATTTTATACACTTGTATCTCAACTCATGTACTTATTTTGTCCTAGTGAAATGGTTGTGATTGTTATTTGTAATAACAGCAAAATATATAACTTGTTTTTCTAACAACGGGTTTATTACAATTGAAATTAAGACTTTAACATAAAAGATGAGATTAGAAAATAATTTACACCACACGCCTCACTTCAAAAAAACGTTTCAAATAGTAAACCTGTCCTACGGTCATAGCGACAAGTACAATTGCCTCAAAGAAAGACCACATTACAACCCGAGAATTTGTTGATTCATTAATTTTACGGTGAATCTTATCCCTCACTTCCATATACTCTTGTTCATGCTTCACACTAACCAAAGCGTTGGTAAGTTCCTTAATCATCTCCGCCAATTTGTTAGGATGAGCTAAAATAGATACAAATTAACTACACCTTCAGATCAATTGAATCGGTTACCTTCTCCGTCCTTTCCTTGGGTTGCTGATGCTCCTGCCTCCGGCTCGGCCACATCCATTGAAAACATTACCCCCTTTGGCGTCATGGTCGACATTTTATTACTAAAACAATAGGTGTAGGCCCCAGTTTTAGCGGCAGCAAAGGTAATTTTCCCATTGCTCTCTCGTTCTCGTGAAATAATCTCTTCATTTTCCGGCCCCGTTACACGTACATCTATATCCAAAAATCCTCCTTCGATAACTTCAAATGTTAGTCCTACAAATTAATTAAAAAAAAACATATTCCACCATCACTTCCTTTTCTTCCTCCTCCCCCCACTTACCCAGCTTTGTTCCATTTTGAACCTTATCAAAAAAACATTCCTCAGCATGAGCATCAACCGTTATAAAGTATGGAAGGGATGATTGGATAAGAGATAAGACCCCAAGGGCCACAACAAACAATGCTCCTCTCATCTCAACAAAAAAAATATATTTCCACCAGACCGTAAGCCAAATCCTAGTTGTGACAAGGGGGATTTAAAAAAGCCGCCGGGTTGACGTGTCCTTTTTTCTATCTCAACTTACCCCCTCTCTCAACTTACCCCAGAAGAGGCCAATAAATGCATATGCATGAAATAAAAACCTTTACTTCTTTTCCATGCAAAAAAAAGCGTTATGTTTTTATTTATTTAGGAGTACTCAACGTTGGTGAAGGAAGGTCCATGCTTAAACTATACAATAAAGGACGTCTTGGTTTAGCCTCATTTTTAGCAACAAAATAAGTTGGGGGTGGAGTAACAGAGTCCGTGTCATGGGTGTAATAATAATATCCCGGCGTTTGCGTCTCTTTGGACACTTTATCATAATCTGGAGGTGGAGGGGATAGGGGAAGGGGTACATACTCTTTGGAGAAGCGATCTTTCCCATCCCTCTTCTTGGACATCTTTGTTGTTGGACGGACTAGAGGGTGAAGATATTTGGGATCAACATGTTTGGCTGAACCACATCCCCCCAAAACAATGCTGACTAGGATGGATACAACCGTGGTGATGATCCCTCCAACGAATGGATAAAGGATGTAGGAAAGGGTATAAAGCTTGTCTGGCCATTCACTGTAGAATACCAAATATGAGAGACGCTTGTAATAAATAAGGCCAAAAAATGATGAAAAGCAAGGTTCATTACATGGGAGCCATATCTACAGCAGACAGTGTAACGTTTCCCCCACATTCGGAAGCACTGAAGGACAAGGGGACATGGGACTTGTTGAGTATAAAGGAATTAATGGTGATGAAGATCATGGTCACAAATCCTGTTATAATCCCTACAGTTGCACCCTTCAAACGAGAGGAACAAAGATTTTTCTTAGAGAGAGAAGCAACTTGATAGCTAAAGAGTGTATTTAAGTTCCTTACAATTTTGTTGACAAATGGCATTAAAATCCCCATTGCAAAGACAGCACCTAAGGGTCCACTAAGGGCCCCACACGCTGTAATTGTTGCAGATAAAATGGATCCCATCCCTTTAGCAGCAAATGCTAAAAGGATGCTCAATACTCCATAAAACATTGCTAACAATGTAAATACACAGGATTAATATTTATAACATATTTATAAAATCCTATTGTGTCTTCAATACCTAAAGCACGAATGATATGAGCTTGAGTACTTGGCTGCCGACTCCTCATCCAATGACTTTGTTTAAAAAAATCTTCCCATGTCACCGCAGCCAAAGAGTTGAGACCTGAAGATAAGGTGCTAGAAAAGGAAGGACAAGTTGCATGTTATAATAAATGTCCTGGTATAAGGGGTTATCATAATAATCACCTAAGGGATGCACTGAATACACAGGCAGTAAAAAGGCCCATCATTCCAGGAATATGACCAAGCTCAGTCTTGACAAAATATGGAACAATCCCATCAATCCTTCGGATATCGCCCTTTGCAAAGGGATCACATCCAGCGTAGGTGGAAAATATGACAAGGCCCGATAACAGGCAGAGCCCAATTGTGAATATATTTAAGGGGATGGAAAATGCTGTTGCTCTATATACAAAGGAAAAAGATGTTGTTTGTAATCCTATTGTCATTCCCATCATATTTTTTAGGATTAGAAAAAAGGAATACCCAATAGCATGTCTTAATGAAGGTAGACTAGTGTATCTTTGTACTTGGGGTTGATGGGTGCCAAAGGATGTGAAAATGGTGAAGCCTGTCCCAAGCAAGAAATTAAGCGTGTTATGTCTCATGAATGGATCTATTGAAAAGCTGTAAACAAACAACAAATTACAATGCCCTTCATCACCTTCTTGTTGTTGCCCATTCATTAATTACAAGTTACAACGTACTTGAAGAATTGAAGACGACCATGCTCAAAAGCCTTCTCAAATGTTGCTCCTATTCCACCGGATGCAATGAATCCTATTTCATCAAATCATAAAGTACAGATACTTTTTTATCAATACCTTCCCAGTACCTTTAATTATAATTGCAAACATTCCAGCCAGCATCATGAGCAGTTGGAAAACATCGGTCCACACTGAACAGACGGGACTTTGTTATTTTTTTTACCATTTTTTTACATAAAAAATGTTGTACTATCTACAATAGTTGGCACTACTACTTACCCACGGCCTTAAGTCCCCCCATACTTGTGTAAATCGTTGCACATAATCCCAACCCTACAACGGAATGCCACATCTCCAACCCCATAAAAGCACTTAGAGCTATGGAGGGGGCAAAAAGGCACACCCCCATGAACACATTCATTTGCAGGATAAATATAAAGGATGCAAACAAACGGACGAATTTGGACTCAAAACGATTCTCCAAGTACTATCAAGAATTTCCAAAAAAAAAACATGTAGTTTCATTCTTGTTCAAAAAAGGAAGGAATAATATGAAGAACAATAAAACAGTACCTCATACACACTCGTGAGTTTCATATCATAAAATATAATCATGAAAAAGTAAACGCTGAGAGGAACGACTAAAACGAATGTAACGGTGTTCATAAAGATTTGTATCCCGTAGGCATACACCTCCGCCGGATAGCCTGTGGATAACGTTAAACATTTTTATACCAAGTACGTTTGAATGTATGAAAACCTCACCTAAAACAGTGACTGCACTAAGGTAGGTGACCAACATGCTTGCAGCAATGGGCGCAATCCCCATGGACTTCCCTCCCAACAATAGATCATCATTTGTTGTTTGTTTGGCACAAAAGCCGTAGTACACTCCTATTAATACTGAGATCCCTAATGTTCCTAGAACCACAGCGTCTACAACAACATAGCGTTATCATCAAACTATTCCCTTAATTTCAAAGCTCCCTTTTGGAGAGGGAGCTCTTCCTTACAATCCATCCATCCAAAGGCAACCATTGTTATCAAGTAGAGAGATATAATCAGTCTTCCCTTGTTTTTTAAATCTTTGTTTTAGAACCAAATCAGGAAGGGAGTGGACATGCTATAAATGATGAACTCTGCTTCCTTTTGATGGATGTACAAAGGTTTTTGTTGGATCGGTGAATGCTCAAACAAATCAAGTGGTTACGCAATGACATTGTTTGGTATTGCAATGAACAGTTTGTCAATCACAGCCTTATCATTCAAGAGCGGAAGAATCACTCATAATCGGAGTGTACATCAAAGTTACACTAATTATATGACATACACTCAATTGTTCATCAGTCACCTCACCATTTAATGGGAAAAAGATGAAAAATTGGGGAAATTCAAGGATCAAATTCCCTCAGAACAGAAGTAGTAGCACTGCATGAAGTTGTCACAATTTTTTTACCTCAAACAAAACAAAACAACATATGGAAATAATAAGATCCTATTGGATTCAAGACTGGTTTTGAAGACTTGATGAGATGAAATGTGAATGTTGAAGGAATTATAACAAACAACTACTCCATAACCTTCTCAATAAAGTTGCCCCCATTGTCAACAATCAATACCTCCCTTGGCTTCATACTCTTTGCACATTGAATACAACAATACAAATAATTCTCACAGCACATTTAGCAAATCTTTGGATCTACAACTTTTCATTCCATTAAACTTGAAAAGGAAGGAAGATGAAGGGATTCATACATAATTTCATAGTGTGGAGTTTTAATTGAAATCTCGAACAAATCATGGTTTTCCCTATATTTGAACTACCTCTGATGTAATCATCCAAATTAATTGATGCTTTGTCAAGGTAGGGAAAAGGAGTCAATATGTGCCAATAAAGTTACAACAAGCTACAATGTATGCAATGGTATGAAAACAATGACAATTTATGTGCAGTGCAGTGATTTGATTTGATTTGTCAAGTGAATCTAATCTACCATTTGTAAAATCACAGTTCATACCCAACCTGTCAAACTCTGGATGATAAGTCAGATTTATTGGAATCAATGGAATGAATACAAAAAATTAAAGAGCATTTCAATATAATACAAGACAAATCAGTTTAAAATTTGAAATTTCAAAAATTGACACATTTGACAAGACAAAGATAATGTTAGTTGTTTTAAACTAGGTTGGTAACATTTCATTTCATAATTAGAAAGTAGGAAAAAAAAGGACATGAAAATGTGGTAATAAGTAAATACAAGAAACCTTATGGAGATCCAAGTTTACGGTGGAAATTATTAATAAATGAAAATTATGTGATCAAAGAATTATTGGTCATTATAGGAGATTAGCAGTACACAAAGACTCTACAGGTTACAATTCCCTAGAGAAAAATAGTCTAAAGGGTTACAAAACTAGAGGGTTTAATACATTCAGTATATATATATATATTCTTATCTTGTTAATAATAATCCCCACTTAAGCATCTTTTAATTGACCTTCACCTCTGCTTGGCGTTCTTCAACATCAATGGCCGCAAGCTTCTTTGCAGCAGTAACCCCTTGAAGGATGGCCATCAACCATTTAGCCACCGCAATAGGGAAACAAATGACAGCCAAAAATTTCCAAAAATCTATACAACAAACATCATCATTTACAACCCCCCTTCAACGTTCACTTACAAGAGTCATAAAAGTAGCAGAGGTACATTGTAATGTAAAACAATTCATTTCCAGCACACATTGTAAACAGCACGGGTTTGGAAGTGTAGTAAATCCTCAAAAGATATGGTTCATCTGCTGACATTGACTTATGACTTCCTTTCCCTTGCAGCAATGATCTTTATATACAAAAAAACAATTAAAACCCCTCCACACCATTATTCAATCAAGGGATCCTTACGTATGCAAATGAAGCCAATGCATCGAAATATCCACAGCCATACTGATTTGAAAACAGAAGGCATAATTGGGATAGAAGACTGCAAGCATCATCATTAGCACCGCCGTTCCACAACGATCCGTCAATTGATCAAGCATAGCACCGAATTTTGTACCTATAAAAATAGATATTTAGTATTATCTGGACCCCCTCCGCCGTATTGTTACTTTGATTAAAAAACCGAGCCGCATGACCATCCACAGCGTCCAACAATGATCCAATCAAGTAACACCAAAATGCGGGGCCTGGACTATTTTGCATAAAGTACATGGACATGATTGTGAGTCCAATTCGAGCAAATCCTACAACAATACATTTATAGAAATTAATGGAGCAAGTACCCCCCCCCCCCCCCTTACCAATTAGGTTTGGAACAAAAAGAAAAACATTTTCTTCCTTGGAGGCCATATCTGAATAAAATAAATCCTTTAGTCCTTTCAACTCATCTATAAATTCTTACCTTATCTTTGCACTCGTAGATTTACAGGATTTATTTTATTTTATGGAATTATTGTTGACACGCGCGGATCGATAAAAACGTAGTACTACAGGATCTATACTAACGGGGGCAACGCATGACAAAGCTCAAGATTTTTATCTTTCATATAAACTAAATTAGAAATGAGACCAAAAATTGCTCTTTCTTTATTCTTTATTACTACTAATATATAAAATGATTTAGAAATAAAATGAATATTTTTTTAACAAGTCATCAAACGGGGAGCAATGTTCATGGACATTAGTTCTTGAAACAAGAGTTTTGCAGCATAAGGGAGACGGACTTGAGAAATCTGAAAAATATCACAAATTTAAATCAATAAATCCCTCAAGAACAAAAGAAAATGAACAAAGGCAAAGGTTGGGATCAGAACATAAACGAATTACAAATCATAAATTTTCATACACAGCCAAGTGGTGGCATCATTTCCAACAAGTATCTATAAATTAGCAAAATTAGGGGAGGAGTTACCTGAGCTTTATTCTTGCAACCACGACATTCGTAGGTTTTACTTCGAAGATTCGCAATTGCTATTAATCCACATAAATCACAGATGTGAATCCGGTATGGATCAGACACCTGAAACATCCAAAAGGATTAGAACCCAAAAGTATAACAAAGGTATAATTCAACCAAATTTAAAGAACAAGGAAAATATCAGAATGTTACTTATGAAAATCATTGGAGAATATCATACACAGCCAAGTGAAAGCATCATGTCAAAAATTAAGCAAGAACATCAAAGCTACACTTAGGATTTACCTCAAATAACCTCTCTCTTAAAAATTGAGCTGCTCCATGAGAAATTTGACAATCACGCTCCATTTCACCAAATCTGAGGCCTCCGTCTCTAGCACGCCCTTCCATAGGTTGTCGAACTAAAATTTGAACAGGTCCTCTGGCTCTTGAGTGGATCTTAAAAAGGGATTACAAAAAAAGAAGTAAACACAAGTTAAAATGGATTAGTTGCTACTCACTTTATCATCCACCATGTGTTTCAGTCTTTGGTAATAAGTTGGACCTAAGAATACATGGGCATTCATTTTTCGACCAGTATGACCACAGTAGAGTATTTCATTTCCTCTAAGTTGATATCCATACTCTTGAAGAATATTTGAGATCTTTTGTACATTTACAGCATCATTGAAGGGAGTAGCATCTCCAATCTCTCCTTTATTTGCAGAGACTTTACCCTGCAAGCATTCAATCAAATGGCCAATTGTCATCCGAGATGGAATAGCATGAGGATTTATAATAATGTCTGGAGATATTCCTTCACTCGTAAACGGCATGTCTTCTTGGCGATACTGAATCCCGCAAGTACCTTTCTGACCATGACGGGAGGCAAATTTATCTCCGATTTGAGGAATTCGAACTGATCGAACTCGAATCTTGCTAAACTTGTATCCATCAGCATTCAATGTTATCATAACTTGATCCACAATTCCTGTTTCAGAGTTTCTCAAAAAGGTTGAAGCATCTCTTTTTACATATTTCCGGTTAACTTCTTGAAACTCGTCCTCCATTTCAGGCAACGTTATCGTCTTTCCTAATGTAAAAAAGAGATAAGACCTTGCTCCTCTTTTTAATTCTTCAAATAAACAAGTCTTACCAATTATAACGTCATCCCCAGAGACACGAACACCTGGTGCAATAATACCATCTACATCTAGTTTATCATAAATCGCATTGCGCATTCCTTGACATGATATTCGACTTGGTTTTTCAAATTGTTCTTCTTGATCCCCAATTCTCTTGGACTCTTGGTCTTTGTATGAACGAAAAAATACGGATCTGAAGAAGCCACGGTCTACTGCAGATGCATTTATGATGACCGAATCCTCTTGGTTGTATCCTGTGTAACAGGCAATTGCAACAATACTGTTGATTCCAGCAGGAAGTTCTCTAAATCGTAGATATTCCATAGATCGGGTGGTCACCAAAGGTTTTTGAGGATAGTACAATACATGAGCCAAAGTGTCCATTCTCACGTGGTAATTTGTAATGTAAACGCCCATAGCTTGTTTACCCATAGCGCTCTGGAATAATAATAAAACAATGCTTGATCATAGAATGTACAGTCAATAAGACATCTTAATACGTCAGCTATAATGTAATATAACTTTTCTTACCTGATAAGTATTTCGAGGTGATTGATTATGATCTGGGAAAGGAATGATTGAAGCACAAACTCCAAGAATCATAGCGGGGTGAATTTCACAATGCGTATAAGTAGTACAGTATGCGTATCGCTGATCTTGGTTCAAGTCATCTGGATTCATTGCAATCATCACAGTTTCTTCTTCCATAGTGTCAATGTATTCTACAACTCCACGTGCTACCAAATCTTGCCAACTGTAATTATTATACAATTTCAAGTCTTAATTATAGTAAAATGTAAATGTAAGGTAATTCCCAACAACTCACCCATAATTGTTATATTCTCTTTCCTTGAGCATGTCAATGTGACGCTTTTTTAGCAACAGCTTTCCATTCTCAACGATCAATAGAGGACGACAAATCCTTCCAGCATCAGTATAGATACGAATTTCTCGATCTCTGATATCACGGACCATTGATACTTCAGAGACAATAATATCCATTTGTCGACGCAGTTTACGAAGCGTCGTCATTAATTGTTCTGGTTCTCGATGGATTCCAACCCAGCAGCCGTTAACAAATATCTTTGTAGCGCTGTAAAGCAAGAAAAAATTGTTAATATTATACAATGTAGCTGTTTGAGTAGACTTTATTCATACTCGGCTATAGCGGATGGGGCAATTTCTTCCAAATTTTCCATGGACCATTCTTCTAAAAACTCGAGAATAGGACTGGGCTGAGAGCCCACCGAAATGTAGGCCATAAGGGCCAAATTCTTCACTAGACCGACGGCTGCTCCTTCCGGGGTCTCTGCCGGACAAATCATACCCCAAAGAGTATTATGCAGTTGACGTGGCTTAGCCAACTTCCCATCTCGTCCAATTGGACTGTTTACTCGACGCAAGTGAGAAAGCGTTGATGCAAATGTTAGTCTGTTCAACACTTGGGACACTCCAGCCCTTGCCTGATGAGCTTTTTTCTGATCGCCCCAATTACCGGTTGCCAAAGAATACTTCAATCCATCAGTGATAATTCTTGTCTTTATTGCTAGTTCTAGGTTGAAGTCTTTTCCTTTGTCAATAAATTTTTGTGCATACATCCTTATTTCTTTTGTCAAATTCTTAAACAGTCCTCTAAAAAGAAAGGCCAACAATGGTCCTGCCAAATCCAGCCGTTTATTTCCATAATGATCACGATCGTCTAATTCTCTTCGTCCAAGTGCAGCAAGTAGTAAACGATGAACCATGTATCCTAAAAAGTATGCTTTCTTGGTTTCACAAAAGTCAGAAACACCGACATGCGGCAACATTTCTTTCTGAAGAATTTCCTTTGCATATTTAATACGCTTCTCACGCGTAACACCGGGCTTGGCTCCTCCTCTGGCCCCTGTTCATCAAAAATATTGTTAGACGAGCCAACAAATTTTAAGCCTTGTAATCGCTAACCAATAAAGTTGAGTGCCACATTTTGTTCTTGAACGACAAAAGCTTCATCCAGTGAAGGCTTAACCATCTCCATCATTTCAGGATCGTCAAAATCATAAATAATATGTTCTAAAATATCTCGATCAGCTACAAAGCCCAAGGCTCGGAATACAATCATAATTGGTATCTCCTGTTTAATGTATGGGATAACAGCAATGATTTTTTGTCCAATGGAAGTTTTCTTCATTGTTTGACCACCCCTAGACATCATATTAACCCATAAGGTACTTGTGGGTCTAGATGAATGCTCCAAGCATGATCTAATCTCCGCTTTGAATGCATATTTTGAATCCTTCATACTGAAAACGTAGACTGTGTTTGTGGCCATCTTTTCTTGTGCAATCAGCACCTGTAAAAAAATAAATGACCACACTAAAAATCCATCATCACCTTCTTCAATCAGTCTCTAACTGAACCCACCTTTTCTGATCCATTCACTACAAAATAGCCTCCAGGATCTAATGGACATTCATTCAATTCCGTCAAATCCCGATCCGACAACCCACTCAAGATACAATAAGTGGATCTCAACATAATGGGGATTTTCCCAATGAAAGTTTTTGGATGTGAGGACTTGACTGGCTCATCCTTGATAACTGTTTTTGTAATATCCACATACAATGGGGCTGAATATGTGAGATTTCTTAATCTTGCTTCATTCGGCATCATGGCGGAGGGGGCCCCATCCTTCTCCCAATGTGTGGGTTTAGATAAATAAATTTGTTCAAATCTCAACAAATATCGGACCTACAAATGATTCTTGTTAATTATGTATATATATTATATATAAAAATAACAAAGTAACTGTAATTTACAGGAATATCTACTTCTCCCCCAATGTGTTGTGCTTCTGCTTGTAAATCCACGACGGGGGAGTCCTCCACAATACGTTGGACCGACATTTGTATAAACTCATCAAAAGAGTCCAATTGTTGACGAACTAACCCCTTCTCATCAAAATATGCGTTGATCACGATCCAACAAGCTTCTTGCCATAATTCCGCGGATGCCCCTTCCTCCTCCCCCTCTAAACAAGTAAATTATACATTTAATCTCATCCTCACAGATGAGGAACGTGTTTCTTACCATCCTCCATATCGTACATGATGATGATGATCAATAATATAATAATCTCCTCGGTTGGAAGGGTACAAACGTTGTAGATTTAATTCCCTTTGATGACAACTGAACCCGGTTGGAAATAAATTACCCTCCACAATGGAAGGGGAAGAAAAATGATGAAAAACCAGCGGTATGGGTTGGTAGCAGATCTTTCATCCAGAAGATGACACTATTGAACTCAACTCCAAACCATTGTCAATTCCATGCACACACAAATCAATGAACAAATGCTAAATATAAAATGATATAAAACTGGAATTTATTGGAAAACATAACTGGAGGATTTATTCATTCCCATTTAGTAATCTCATCAATAATAATTCAATAAATAATTCATATCAAATAATAATAAAACGATAGGGATTCAGTCCTCGCGGTGTTGATCGAGTAGGAAAGTTTGTTCATATGTGGGTCCAATGTCTTGGAGTTGACGAAGGTCGGTGATGCCGGTCACAAAGTTCCCATTAGCTACTTGATAAATAGGACCTTCAGGGACTATGGCTGTGGCTCTTGAGAAATAATTGGGACCAAACACCTTGATGATTGGTTGTACGGGTTGATCCTTATGAGCAGCATTCCATTCCATTTCCTTCCTTGATAATTTCCTTTCTTGTTCCTCAACCTGGGCCACACCCCCATGCAGGGCAAGCTCAGCCGCCTCATTCCCCCAAATACCCGGAAGGATCTCTTTCATGACAAATTTCGGGAAGGTCCTGATCGGAGGAGGGACGGGATTCTTCCTCCTTTCTACATGCACCATCAATTTCCTCCTTCTCTCATCATTGAGTCGAGCTGTAGACACAATAAATTTTAAAAAAAAGGATAAGAGGAGGGACATGATATAAAAGGACCCTTAAAACCTTACCTTCAATAACCCCTTGATACATTGGAATGTTTGGAAGTGGGATTTGAAGCTCCGCAATCTGAGCACTTCTTATTCTTTCCTCTTCTGAAGTGGATGTTGGATTCATTGTTCTATAAAATTAAAATACAATCAATTGTTGTCCATTGTTGAGCTATAAAGAAGGGGGGTAGTGGGGGAGGAGATCTGTACTTACCCTTTGTCCATGTTAAATGTTTGTTCAAAAATGTGTGAGTAAAAAACCGGAGATGTTGAGTCCTTGAAGGTGGGAATAAGAATGAGAGTCTCAAAGTGCTCAGTGTTGTCTTATATATCCATGTTTGGAATAATGGATGGGACACTCTTGAGATGATCATGTGAAGCTCCACCTTCGTTCACAAATCAGGACTCAACTTGTTCTTTGTTCAAATATAAAAAAAAGAGATGATTGTTTTAGAATTTTTGGGAACTTATGAATCCCTCCATTATTGTTGGAGGATGGATAAGGGAAAACTTATCAAATATTCAAATCCAAATGAGTACAACAACATGCTATTATTATTATTCTAATTCTATTGTTCCTTCTTGATCTCAACTCCTACATGGATTTTTGGGGCTTGAAGGAAATTTGTAGAAACAACCCTTATCCAAAAAGGTGTCCAAGATGAGGGAGGGATTGTTGTATTTGGAATTAAATGTTGATAAGGAGTTCACATTTGAATTCATCACATTCAAAGGATACAGTAAACTCGGAGCATCTCCATGATTTCTGTATTTGCATTACTTTGCCATGATTTTATGCTATTTGCCCTAATGCAAAGATAGATTGAGATTGTTTACATTTGGCCGGAAACTATGACTCACCCTTCATCCCTCTTCCACAAATGACGAAATGGCTGATCAATCAGTACAATTAGCTACAAATGAGTCTTGTCCATTCTTTGCATCTTCATGCACACAATCCTTTTGGAAAAGGGTTGTTCCTTTGTTCTCTTTTTTCCCATCTTTCCTCTCCACTTCCTCTACCTTCCTCAAATAGGGAAGGAAACCAGGGTTTGATTGAAAAATAATAATTAATTGTTCTCCTCATCCCCAAAGTTGTGGAGTGAGGAAAGGAAAAGGAGATGTAATAAGTTGTAGTCATTTACCTATAGGACTTCTTGAGACTCGGGCTACAACTCGTTTTATGTCAACAAACACACAAAACTGTTGCACTTTAATTTATTTGTTTAAAGTTGTTTGAAATTATGGAGGATTGATAAGCTGTTGCCTTTGCTTTGTGACTCCCTTAAAATGTCCCTACAACTTCCAAGGTTTCAATCTAAAAAAAATAGTTTGGAGCTGGAACGAGAACATTTTGAAAAAGGGCAGGTAATCAAAGAGCTTTTGGGATATCAATTCATTATCACAACAAAAAGCAGGAGTGATGATGATGGTGAATGATAAGAGATGAGGTTTTAGTTGAAGGTTAATTGAGAATATCAAAAGCCTCTGCTCCAACCTCCAACAACCATTATGTACACTTTGTAGTCACAAAAAAGTTGAAAAAAGTTGATCTAAAATGTCGATGAAGTCCTCCCAAAAGGGGATTGTTCCCATTAAAGGGGCTGATAGGGGAACATATTATTATTATTATACAAAAGGACAAAGTGTACCCCCAATCGATTGGGTACACAAATCCTTCTTTTTTAATCCAATTAAATAATGATTTAGCACATCTTTTATCTATTTCCAGGCCACATCATTGTCCAAGGCTTTGAGCAATCAAGAAAATGCTGTCAAAGAAAAACATGTTCGAAGTGAGTGACATTATTTGGAATTTTATGCAAAATCCACGCCAACGCCCCTGTTTGGTGCATGAGGTGAATTCAACTTAGACTAATTAGTAGGGAGTGTGCTTATTGGAATCAATTTGGAGATGTGTGCTTCACATACACACAAAGTGAGGTAAAGGTTGAGGTTTACTTCAAAGGCTATGTTCTAATGGAATTAATTGTACTACACCTCATGCACTTTTTGCGGGGGGAGGCCATTGTTGGATCATTGTTAAATGGAATTTTAATTTTGATGTTTGGTTATGAGGCGCCATTATTGGGACTTATCAAGAACGAGGAGCTCATACGTTTTGGGATTGTGTGCACCGACTACCCACTAAAGAGCTACCCGTGGTTTGTTGGAAATTTTGCTTCGTTTTACACAAAGTAGGGAGCTTAAGGGAACTTACAAAGAGGAACAAATGCTAACAAATGTTTGTTTAAAGGTTCTACGAGAGGGACATGAAAATGTTATTAGAGATTCAATACGATACCGACCAATGCTTAGAGAGTTGGGGAAGTTTTGGGTGAGTGAGGGGCCAGTAGAGGGTTTTGAACAATTTTGAAATTCAATTGTTACCACATCAGGGTCACACTTCAGGATTTGGAGGCTTGATCAAAGATTATTGTCAATTGTTGGAGATCAAATTAACTTTCCATCATAGGAATCAACGCATCCCTGGGAATTTAGAAATGAAGTATGAGGATTTAGTGGAGTCTGTGGGGGACAACGATGATGCATTGTATGTGATATTATTAAATTGTCACTTTTTGGTACATGAGTTATTAATATTCTCTTTCTCCATTCAGTTTTCAGATAGCTGTCGAAATGTTGGATTATTTAGATGCAATTTTAGAGTTGCAATCCAATAGTACGTTTTTCGCTTTTCTAAAGACGTTGTCTCATGTTTTTCAATTCTGCCAACAGTTTTCAAAACCATCGACAACTCTAAATGTACGTCTATGACAAATGCGGGTCAGTGTAGGCTCACACCTTTGATTCCTTGTATTCAAGACTCCATGATTTTGTACGATTACACAACAAAAATATTGTTTCAACTTCATTCAAGTAAGCTTTCAAAACAATTGAAAACATTGTCATTTATTGTTTATTGGAATATCTTTTAGAGCTATCACCTGATCTGTTGGAAGGACACAGACAACGATTTCTTAAAGTTTTTCATGGATTATCACAACTGTACGAGAAAACAATGAGTCTGCAGTATTTTAAAAATTTGATCAATATTCAACTTCTACCTAAAGTATGATTTAAAATATAATTTAAAGATAATGACAGAAACATTTGTACGGTAGTATCCCCCAAATTTTTTGGTTCAATCTGATATAGAGAATTATGAGACTAGAAAAGTAACTGTTTTTGATGAAGTTGATACTCAATCTGAAGTTGGGGAACTCATTGACACTTGCGATGATAACGATTCTAGTTCACCGGATCAGGGTGCAATGGCTGCTGCATTGCAAATGGAGAGGTATGATTTTGCACCAGCACTTTTATGACAACGCGATAAATCTTTAGGGACCGTATAAGGGAACTAGAGGATGAAATAGCAAGACTAAAAGAACAATTAAGGACTCTGACGGAAGAAGCTAGAAGCAGGATTTCCAGACTCCATGCTGAAGTAAATGAGTTGAAAGAAAAACTTGTGGAACAAGACACCGTAATTAAAGCCAAGGATAAAAAGATTACAGAGTTGCTAGCTCATGAGTGTAAGATTCCAAATGATGTTGCAGCCAGGCTTGGCGAGACTGAAAGTAAGTGAAAACGCTGCGCTGCATGTACTTGTGTTTCTTGCCATTTGAAATGATCTCAAATCCTTAATTTTCAGAGAAAAATGCATCCCTTGAAGACAAATTTACAAAAATGTCAAACATGTACCAAAATTTACGTGTAGAACATATCGATTTGCTGAGAAAGGTAAGTCTTCTTACCCAAATGAATATAACAAAATTATGATTATTGTACGTGATATCTTTAAGCTTAATAGTTACTTACTACTTACTGTAGATGCTTTATGAATAATAAATCAATATTTAAATATTTTCATTGCATGACTCAGAAAGGAGCTGCCGACAAAGAAATTAGTGAATTGAAAAAGATAGCTGATGGTCAAAGTGAAATGAGCTCTTTGGTTGATGTAAGTCCTTTGTTTTTGTAAAGCTCTTTGATTTCGACAACCTTGTAGAGTTTACGTAAAGAAAAAGAAGAAGTAGAATCAAACTTGTTTAAAAAATTGACAAAAAAGGACCATCAAGTTGAAGAGCTTGACAATACTGTGGCAGAGCTCAATTCAAAAATAACAGTAAGCTAAATCAATGTATTTATATGTTCAAATATAATGGTGTCAATTTGCAGGAATTGGAAAGCTCTAAACAAGATCTTGAGTCGGAATTACTTGCTGAACTCTCAAAGGCAAAAACAATAATCGAATCATTATCTGGAGGAAATTCAACGCTGGAACAAAATAATAAGGTATGGACCCTTTTTCGGATACCACGTTTATTATCTTGCTGTTATTATAGTCTCTACTTGATCAACTGGAGAGTTGGAACTCTCGTTGTGAGGATTTAAGTAAAGAACTAGCTCTAGCTAAAGCTGTACGAGATAGTTTGGAAACCCAAGTTGGAGATTTGAGGTCAGAAATGGAGTGTAATCGAAAGGATTTGGAAAGTGAAGCTATGCAACGGTACAATGATTTGTTGAGTAAGTTTACAGGATTTGGAAATAAATTGTATTTTATGTGTATTAATTTTCTTCCCTTGTAGACGTCACCTTGGACCAATGCGAAGGAATAATAAAGAAAACTATCGACGATTTGGAAAATCCTCTGCTCACAGGGGGAAGTGGGGCCCTTGATCATTTTATTATTAGCTGTAGAGCAACGCCTAGCGTTATTCATGCAATGGAAGCCTCAACCAGCAAGGGCTACGATACCTTCCCACGTTTACGACACATAGGAGAACAACTTCCATGCTTTACACATCATATGGCAAATCTCATGCTTCATGGAAGTGCTACTTCTCGAACTTCACCAGACATTATGAAAGGGGATGAAATGGTGGGAGACTGTCGAAATCTTGGAACCTCCATCATTTCTTTGATGAAAGCCATAAAAAAACGATCCAATGGCTCTCAATTATCCAGTGGTCCATACAATGAGGTAAGGTCAACTCTGGAGAAATTACTAGCGACTGCGAGCAATTTGGGAAGCTCTCTAACGTCAGAGACAGACGCAGCTGATGCGTTGGAAAAAGAACTGTTAGCGATGGAACAAGCTATAGAAGAAGCATCCAAAAAGATGGAAGAAATGCTTAAAAATTCTAGAGCTTCTCACACTGGTGTGAAATTAGAAGTCAATGAAAAACTTATTGACTCATGCACTACACTGATGAATGCAATTAGGATACTGGTACAAAGATCAAAATTTTTGCAAAAGGAAATCGTTGCACAAGGAAAAGTAAGGAATATCATACGCCGTTATTATTATTCTTATACGTTGTCCTTTACTTTTGTTTTTACCACAGGGCACTGCCTCCGTGACGGAATTTTATAAACGGAATCACCAATGGACTGAAGGTCTTATATCTGCGGCAAAGGCTGTTGGCGTTGGTGCTAAATTTTTATTGTAAATCCTCTTACTCATTTTTAAATTATATTTTCACAATTATCAATCTTTACAGGGAAAGTGCCGACAAAGCCGTGTCAAATCCAAATGCTGGTTTCAACCTACTTATAGCTTCTTCACAAGATATTGCAGCTAGCACGATTCAGTTGGTTGTGGCGAGTCAGGTTAGAGCTGACCGAAGCTCCCAAAATCTAGGTTTATTGAAACAAGCTTCAACCGGGGTCAAAACAGCAACTGCCGGAGTTGTAGCAACTGCTAAGGACTGCTCTCAGATGATTGAAGAATCAGGTATTTTTATCCACCCCACATATTAAAGGAAAAATCCAGACAGTAATGTTTCAATAATTTATTTTTTGAAATTACAGAGGAGATGGACATTGATAAGCTATCAACAAATAATGCAAAACGACTTGAATTAGAAACACAAGCAGAGGTCCTTAGGTTGCAGACAGAGCTGGAAAAATCTCGCATGAAATTGGCAGCATTGAGACAACATCATTACCACAATGCTGACTAATAACTTTTGCCTATACATAAACAAAAATTCACACATATATATGTGGTCCTATATATATCTTATAACAAATGCCTTGCTCTTTATTAAGCGGAATTATAACGTTGGCATTCTTCATTAGGTTAGCTTGAATAATCTCTCAGGTTTCTTGACTTTATTATGTCTTTTATTTCTAGCGTTCATGTATTCATTAATTTGCTATTTTAATAACATTGTAAGACCTATTATTTTAAACAGTCGAATTTAAAGAGCTTCCTCTTACATGATTTGCTCATGTAAATTTCATTTCAAACAAGAAAAAAACTATGATTAATGATTGTTTTTTTTGTATTATCAACTGGTAGTAATTTACTCCAGAAATTCCAATTGCATCAGTTACTACATCTTGCATAGTATCTGTTGTTTAAATGAACAAATGGTATTAATTCTTTTATTTAGACATAGACAATTTATCTTGAACAATGCTATCATTTCCTATTAATTTATCGAACTGTATAATAATTTTTGCATTTATAACTTGTTTTATGGAAAGTAACTAATAAAATACATTGCATGCACTTCAAAATAAACCCGTACACTTGTTAGGGAATTAAATTAGTTTAATTTAATTGGAAACATCAAATACAAATGGTAATTAAAGGCTATCAATACTTTAATCATCCTTGCTTGATGCTAAAATAAGGACCCTTTTGTTGATAGATATATTTCAGAATCATTGTTGTTGAAAATATTATTATTCTCTACTACAACTCACATTTGTGGATTAAATTCCAAAACCTTTGGCATGAGAACAGAACGCTAACTTGATTGTACTTTTATCAATCTCTTGAAATCATTTGGCAGTATAAATTGATTGACAGATTGTTGCATTTGCTAAACATCTAAACTAAATTACTTGTGTAATTGGCTAATTAGTAAAAGACAAAGTTAAGTATATGTTAATGAAGTTAAGGATAAAAATGGCACTTTTTAAAGGCATATTTTAAAGTTTCTTTTGTTGGTAGATGACAATCTCCAATCTTGTGACAGCTCAGAGTCATTTGATGCAAACAACATCCACTCAACCAAGATTTTTGTACTTTGCAAACAAATTGTAAAGCACTCGAAGTGTTGATTTCAAATCCAGATTCACAATATCTGCAAATCCAAAATTTCATCTTGTTCCATCAAATCCAGGTCATACCTTCAGGTCGTGCTTTGGGCTTGGCTAAACCCGCATCTTGCATCAACTCAAAGGAAAATGCAACATTAAACACTTTCTGTTCGAAATCTTTGGGTGTCAAATGGAACTCATGCAAGGGGACAAAATATCCTTCTAATAAGCCCAAAAGAAGGATGAGATAAACACCGTCATGGAACTGAGATTCAATGTCCGTCACTTCCAAGTTTATTTTGTTTAAATGCTTGTTCATAAATGTAAGTAAACTCTGCAAAAACGTTATAATTAGAATCCAAGGTGGATGAATGTATTTTACCTTTTTCACAACTTGCAACTTGTCCGGAGCATGATCTAATAAAGCATCAAATGCATCTCGCTCACATCTCATCCCAAACTCATCATAAGTTGATGTCAATTCCTCCGTAACTCGTCGATACTCCAATTTACCATTTCGTTTCTAAAATGCAAACATTATAATCAAACGTTTCTCACTACTTTTTATACCTTGACCACCACAGTTTCCACATTTACATTTTCTGGAAGCCTGAGCGGTGCTCTGAAATGTCTTGCGAGATGGACCAAAAGATATAATATGGCCACCAAACTTTTGGAGTGGATAGACTCCACACTCCATTTTTGGGAGGACCATCTCGGAAGTCCAAGTATTCTATTTGCCGTACCAATAACAACTTGTAATTTATGGCGTTGGCCTTCTTCTGATTGAGTCACTTCCGGTACTTCCAGCTTCTGTCCGGTCAATTTTTCTAAAAGAAAAACATAAAATGGACCCAAATCCTTCATCCTTTCTTATCCATGTACCCAAAAGCTTTTGTAATACTTGTCCATCATAAAGATCATCTTCAATACTTTTGACAATGATCCTTTGATCAGCCAACTCATCATTAATCCAATCCACTAAAAGTTGAACTAAATTCCTCAATTTCACATCTTCCGTGCTTCTTCTTTCAATAAGCAAACGTTCCTCCCCTTCCGCTGCCAAAATACATTATTCCTCCAGCTTCATCCCCATTTATTTCAAACTTTACCCAAATCATAGTCTTCTGGAGAAATGTCAAAGGGTGTAGGACTTCCAGGTGAATCAATTGCTTTTTTCCCTTCCTCTTCAACAACTTGGACTACAAATTAATGAGACCCTTATAACAATCCCTTTCATTCATTTAAATGGTTTGAAGAGATTTGAGTTAACTCAAATTGAACTAAATATTTGTAGTTTTTTGGAGGATTCATCACCTTCTTTGATCCTCTTCTTCCTCCCAAGCGTTCCAAACTTATCCCAAAAGGATTCTTCTTTATCTCCAGATTTAGGGGTAACAGGTCTTGGGGATTTGGACCTAGGGGATGACATGTCCACACGATTATTTAAATAAAGAAGCTTAGGAGCAGATGAAGTTGGATCTGTACAAAAAGTAAGAGCAAAAGTGAATGGGATTTGTATACCCAACCCAAAAAGTGTTTTTTTTTCATCCAATATTTGGCACGCATCAGACACACATCATAACGTTTATACTTTACATGTAACCCCCGAACGCTGCCTAAATAAATGAGGTCTCACACACCCACGCAATGAAACACCCACGCTTTCATTTTTCATGCAAATCTATACATCTCCTCGCTTACCTTCACTTATCAAGATTGATGGAGGAGGTTGGGAGCATTGTTGAACTGGAATTGGAGCTATTGTATTTGTGGGAGGTTGGGATGAAAATGTTATAGGAAGGGGAGACGATCTTGGGGAATGTTCTCTACTGGATGAAGTACCAATGGATATCCTGTCCAGTTCTTCCATGGAGGAAAATGTGGAGGGTGTGGCTGGAGCTAGGTGATATTCTATTATACTCTTTCTTGCGAGGTTCGTAATTTTGGGGGACTGGATGGGAGAATCTTCATCTTCTTCTTGGACACTTGACATTGTGTGGGGGGCCAACAATTTAAATTTAAAATGTATTTCCCAGCAAACGGTTTAACAAGAATATTGATTTATTTAAAGAGTAGTTGGCACAATAAATAGGTTTATCGTTGTGAACTTCCTGTGGTTTCATCCAGCCACGTACTCACAATAGTTTAGGATTAATTCCAGCCATAAAATTACTAAACAAACATTACGAATGATGTAAGAAATACCCATATTAAGAGAGTTCACAATAATTATCTTAATTAATAACTGGGAGATTAATCTGACAGACTAAGATCCATCCTGAGAGAACTATATTTCTCAGGAGAGCTTGGAGGTGTTTTGTCCGTCAATATTTCTTTTCGAAATATACGTTCTTCATCTTCACTCCAGGGCTTTAATGCCTCATTCTTATTTCTGTGAACAAAAATCATTAGGAATAAGCATTGTAGCACTAAATCCACTATAAGTGTACCTCACAAATAAGCACAGTTCATCTGAATAAATCATATATATTGATTTCGGCTTTGGAATAACCGGCATCCAAAAAAGCTCGTTTACGGCTACAGGATTCATGTTGAATGGGAACGGAGTATCAACAATTGCAATCTCCATGTCTTGTGGGGACATATTGCACTCTTCCACTAACTACAAGTGTAGACAATTAAATTATATTAATGAAAAAATTAATATAATAACTATTTCGTACATGATTTACAACAACATCCATAATATCATACGAGTAATCATGAAATATAATTATTTCTCTTGGTTTATCCAATACCCAATCCGTGGGATGCCAAAGTCGAAACATGAACGAAAAATTTTCATTACCAAAGGCTTCAGGTATAGAGTCTAAAATCTAGAAAGAAGAAACAATTCTTTCATTCAATAGTACATCCCTAAAAAATTCAACAAAATGTTAAAGCACCTCTAAAAAAATTTCAGAATTGTGCAGCCTCGGCAGCCACTCTTTAACGGTACAAGAGCTTCTAAATATCTTTGATAAAGTCCCGGAAGCAGATTTTTTCCTAAGTCTAAGTCTACAATAGGTTCATTTTAGTCAGTAACATATTTAATTCAATAATTATCATGTTCATAACTGACTTGTTAGGATTGATATTGTACGTATTTCCCAAGTATTCTTGTAATTGCAACACTACGGCAGTTATAGCTTCATCAAATACCATATTTGATTGAAGTACAACGTCGCAAAGGTAACTTGCAGTACTCTGCCAAGGAAAAAAATGAAGAAAAATGAAATATGTTGACAACATAAATTCATTGCGTGGTGTCCTCACCTCTGCATCTTTCAAATCTAGACGAAATACTGCAACTCTCCCTTCACCCGCACCTTTATTCACACGAGGAGTAAAGTAAACTCCTAATAAGCTCGAAGGCGACAGCATAAGCTTCCCTAGACTTGTGTTCAGGTCAGTTATTTCAATATCTTCATCCTCATTCTGCTTTATGAATGTAAATTTTTGCTCATCCAGTTCTATCATCTTGCTTAAGACAAGGCTGAGAGTGTGCAACGTTACACGATGATCTGCATGGATCGTGATTTCTGTAACAAAACAATGGAAGACAAAGTTATTACTGTAGTATTTTGAAAACACTCACTGATTACATCCTTGTCGACATTTCCGTCCATGGGTTTAAAATTTATAACCGACTGTTTTATCTTACGGTTTGAAACTTGACTTGAACCCTGCAATGTTGAAGCCATTTTTTTACAATGGAACAGAAAGTGTTGATTAACTCACAACACAAGTATCTTCTTGATCACCATGATCCTCATTATTTAAGCCGACAACCATAATGGCTTCATCTGAAAGGTCTTCAAACGTGATAAGTGGTGCACGCAAGTCCTCGACCTTGGGTGTATTGGAATTATTATCAGAAACGTCACCATTCACAGTTTCTCCTGTTTCACTATCTCTTTCGGGTGTGTTGATATTTTGTTGAACTATTGTTACTCGTGCTATATAGTTTACACCAGATTAAAAACATTATATTTAATTTAGTTTAAAATCTAATTTCTACGTACTTTTCTTTTGCACGGCACCAAATTTACCTAAAGGAGAGAATGGACACAAAGTGTATTTAAAAGGGGAATAAAAAACTAAAAACAAACTTACAACTACTTTTGAATTGAGGAGGAAGTTGACCAAAAACCATATTCAAATACATGTAATTTGCATAATCGCACAGGAAATCTTCCCATTTATCTTTATCTTCCACAGGGACACATTGAACAATTATCTAGCAACAAATCATCAATACGATTTCAAACCTTTGTTGCTGGTTCACTTACATTGTTAATTTTTTTAATTTGTAGAATATCGACCCATCCTTGAGTTTCATCAACAGCATCTAGCGAATAAACTTCAGGCTCCAACATCAAAGCCAATCTACAATGCTGCTCAGTGAGCTTCCACCTGAGACTTATTAAACGTTTTAAATCACTAAGACATGAATGCCTTCCACAATGGAATTCTGCCCAAGATAGCACTTGTACTTTGTTGTAATCAACAAGTTGAGTGAAAAATATATAATCTACAAGTAATACATTTTGCCCGAATTAATAAATGCTTACTAATCCAATAAATAAATACATAAATAAATAAATAATATGTACCATCCTCCATATAAGGATGAAATATCTCATTAGGCTCAATCACATCAAGAAATAATACTTCATTATTTGAGTTAGATTGTGATTTCTTTAGAGCATGCCCTATAGACTCATCAGGTTCATCAAAACTATGAACAATTATTTCCAGGTCACGGTTAAAGCTACAAACTCTGATTTGTTTGTGGGGAGGCTCAACAAGAGTAGGGAAGAAATTCTATAAAAAAATAGCTTAATTATAAATATGCCATATTAACATATTAATGGAGTGAATTGCCTTGAATAAATATTGGGCTGCTTCCCTGTTTGTATAGGTTTTGGGGATGCAAGCATCCATCGATAGCAAAGGTCCTTTAGCACCACGAGAGCGACATTTTGCGACCATTCGAATTGTGTTTCTAGCCTTATATTCTTCATTCCTTATACGTTCATCTTCTTCCATCAATTTATCGCAACATTCCTACAATAACAATAATGGTAACAACTAACAATTTATCTGGATAGATAAAGTTTAACTAGAACAAAAGCATACTAGAAGGTCCGTTGGTATTTCAGACTTTAAAAACGGCAGCACCCTACTTGTATCATGAAAGCGTCGATACATCAGCATATAGGCTGTTGTTTCTTCCCTTTCTTTTAAATTACCACTACCGTAAGTCGCTTGAATTTCAGAAATGGTTGCCTAAAAAGTGTATAATCTCAAAAAACGCTTTAAAGCCAAAGTAAAAACTAATTACCGGGCGAACAGATGCGTCATCAAATCTACTCCAATTATAAGTTTCAAAATCTTTAATATATGTAAAATAATGTCCTCCTTTAAGGCAACCACGATGGACAAATATGGCGAAAAGTTCGTACACCTCTGAACCATGTTCATCAAATACTCGTTTCATGGATTCACAAACTTCTTCCCTAGTAGAATCTAATTCAAGATTCTGAAATGAAGCACCCTGTTATAAAAAATTCAAAAGCACATTTAGATACATTTAGATTATCAAACGATAGACTTGCATTTCTGAGCTGTTCAACATTAGAAAGGGTCACATATGGACGGCTATGTGAATTCCTTTTGTTGGTAAAGCCCAACTGCTGTACAGTTTCAGTCCAGAATTCATGACCACTTTCAACCTCATCAGTAGATCGATCAACAAATGGATTCATATTTAATACCACAGGAAATACGATCCTAAAGAATTATATAAGAAAAAACAACAACTAAAAAGTGCCAAGTACTCGTTGTTTAATTTGACACGTCTTCCTGTACTCCAATCAGACCCGAATCGTTTCAGTTGTATCGATATAATCCACGGCAACTTTTTAAAAGACATTCCTTTATGAGCATCAACATTTTTCTTACAACTATCACAATTGTACTGATTATTTCCATCTAGTAATTCTGGAGTTGTAAACACTTTGAGTGCTTCCTCCTGGAAAGTATAAGATTCCAAGTGCATTAATAAACTAAATAGTTAAGTTTCTTTTATTCATACCAAGGTTGGACTATTCAAAGCCTCTGTGTTGGGCTTTTGAATGGGCAACGGAAGGACTAAAAATATCTCCATCCTAGAACGTTGTCTACTACACTCTAAGCATTTTAAGTAGTCCTTCCATTGGCCTACAAGATTAGAACATGATTCAAACTGAAATTAATTGGAGAACATGTTTATTTACCGAAATACAGTGAATCAATTGCCCCATCTAAAGGCGTATCCTTGAGCTCTTCCGTAATTTTTTCCATTAGGATTGTTAACAATTCTTCAATGTCTTGTTGCTGCCAAGTATCTTTATCTCTCCAACCAAAGGTTCGTACTAATTCCTCCGTGCTAATGGCATCCCTGCTTGAGAACTAGACAAATGAAATAGATACAACTTACAACTGCTCTACACACTTAACCATGAAAGAACTCACTTGAAGCTGAAGAAACAACTTTTGCAAAGCCTTACAAATACTCTTTTTCCCATAAACGGCACGGTGCGAATGTGAATAAATAAGATTTCGAAACTCAGGTGTAAAAAATAAACCTTGAATCATGCTATTCAAGTAACAAGTCATTGTAGCGTTTTTGAGGCCAACGAATTCTCGTGGTTTGCTATCTAAAAATGAAGATTATTTAGTAAAAACTTCCAGTGCAACTCCATGTAGCCCGAGTCAGGGAATATTTTTTTAAAAATCGGTGGGGGTAACCTAGATAAGTCTTTCCTATTCCCAAAACCTAACCTAACCTTAACCAAACACCCCACAAAGAAAAAT
>JAAOWG010000243.1:0-27820 GCA_036491945.1 Paranurophorus simplex
TTCACTAGTTCCAGTATCCCGATATTTCTGAATTATGGTTTGAATTGTGCTCTTGTATATTTTCAGCATTGTTGATATGCTTGCATATGATTTTGGAACACTCTCGTACCCTTTCCTCAATTTAATAAACGGCGTCGGTACCTCTTTTGTTTTTCTTGACATCTTCAAACCTCTTCCTCTAAAAATTACCATTTTTATGCCTCAATAAATATAAATGTATGGCAACTGATAATAAAATATATATTTATGTTTTTACCTGTTTCAAGAGCTACCGTTGCAAAAGTACGAATAATTTTGTCAAGTTTTTTTTTTCAAATTTTCAAATTCGAATTTTTTGTGCGGTCATGCAGGCATATACAATTACCCAAAGAGTAATATTGAATAGTTTATAAAATAACCCCTTACTACTGAAAATTTCATGAAAATTGATACAGTAGTTATTGAATAATATGCCTTTGTAGGTTCACCTCAGAGGGGTACGAATATTTTTGTCACTATGTGTATCTTTTCGGACACAACTTATGCTACGTACATATGTAAAGATGTATGTAGATGATGCTTTAGAATTTTGTAACAAGTAGAAATTAAAAATATAATTTAGTGATGTGACAGACTATTCATGTCAGACTAAAAATATATATTTAGAAAGTGATTTATTGCTCACAGATAATTGAATTGAAAATTCCATTTACAACGATAATTGGAATCAATAAAAGCGACATACTGCTTTCACAAAATCCCATCATTGATTGAAATTTTGTCGCATATCTATCAAACTGTTGTCAAAGAAAGAATCCATTAAAACTAATCGATCAACAAGTGGACCAGATCAAGTTGACTTTTGATTTCAACTTTTCCTTACATCAACGTCGTACATACACCAACCAGACACGAACTTTTGTGGTTTGGAATAGATTTCTAGAATGTTTGACATTCAATCTTATTGAAAAATGCAAACAAGAGGCGTAAATTCTATCAAAGTATCTCAAATTAATTTCAAAAGTTTGAGTTGCTGAGTGAAAGTGTTGAATTGAATAAGAGAGTAAATTGTACCTTATCCTTGTTTAATAACTCTTATTTATGTAAGTTGGGTGTACTAAAACCCTTGACTCGTAAACAAGGAAAATTATGTTAAACAAATAACCAAAGTTAATGGAGATGAATCTCAATTAAACAGCTTTCTCAAACACCATTCATTCAAATCAGGATTCCAAGAAAATGCATTTTGATTCTCACAAACCATAAAATTGAGAGGGGGTTACCAATTCAAAAGTTTTCTTACAAGACACAAACAAAAGAGTGCAAGCTGTAGGCAATAATATGTTTTAAAAGATTGCTTATTTGCTTTCCTGAGGTTGTGTAGTAAATGTTATTAAAAAAAAGTTGTGTGCAAAACTATTTTTAGTTCAAATACTAAAGAGCGTATAAAGTTGATAGCTGATTGACAACTACGACTAACTTATCTTGTAGCCACACTTTTCTAATGTTAATTTCCCATTCCTTGTGAACGGAAAAGAGGAAATGTTTAATATTTATCACACATGCTTATGCAGCGCTAAAAATGGAGAACACTAACGGAACATTGAAAAGAGAATGAATATATGTATGAAACTTTGTATTCTAACAAAAACTGCTTGGCATTGGGCTGACTAAATTGGAGAAACGGAAGTTTCTCATTTAAAATTTCCCACAAGCCATAACTAACTCAACTCAATTATCCAGAATTGAATTAAATGCAAACATTTTGATTGTTGAATAAAATGTCATTCTCAACATGTAATAGCTTTATTCTGTTCTAAGGTCAAATTGCTCAAGTGGAAAATAAGACTTTGTTAAGCAACTCGCACGGAAATCCCAAACCAATTCACAATTATGCAAATCCTTAAACAATTGACAAAAAAACAAAGACGACATATTGTAAATACCACAGAATTGACAACTCTAAAAGAAACGCGTAATTGCAGTCAAAACAAAGTCAATGAAAAAATAAATGGATAAGCATTTCCTTAGCTCGACGGAATTCAAAGGAATACTGCCATGCGGCAAATTTATTAATGTTTTAAGGAAATGTTGAATGCAATTTGCTACAATGTCATCGCACACTAATTGGCAGTCATCATACCACGAACTGCTTTGAGCTGTAACGATTTTGAGTTTGTAAAAATTGAAGACTACTTTTATAGCATCAAATTTTTTAAGTTAATTTTTACAACGTCTTTCAATTTACGTCTGTGATTATTAAAAATTAAAGTTTAGTAAAATAAAATAAGTGATTTATTGACCACAATACAATGATACAGGATGACAGAAAAAATAATATAACGTGTGCATGTGACTCATTCGTAATTGATTAATTGCTGCTTCCGTCAGTATATAGAAATACGCTTTTATCTACGAATGCACGACAATATTAATTAATAATAAAATAAATGATCGGTACTTCAATTATTTAATCTAAAATATCTTTCAAATAATAAAATTATTCGTGACTTCCTTGAAAATTGCCGAAAATAAATGTTTCCTTCATTGAAACTGACAAATTGGGAAATGAAAGAGAGTTACGAGGTTGTCGATTACATTTGATTAAAAGAATCCAACACCTTATGATTTTATGAACTTGTATATATGTACATGTGTATATATTTATCTGTCTTTTATCTGGTTGGTAAAAAAATTAACCTTCAAGTATCATGAAAAGCAGTGATTGAAATGATACATGTCAAAATTTCGTCTTGCAGGGTTTCATATAAACAATTGGACATCCCACACACTGCCTGGATTGGATTGTAATACAGAAAGAGCTTCCGGTATTAAGGTCCTTGTATGGCGCAGTAACTGCCATTTATGGAATCGTAAAATATAAATTAATGCTCGAACCAGTTTGCTGTTTTTCAAAATTCCATTTTTCAAACGTCTTGTACTTGAATCAAGTTTTGCTAAAAGCCAATAAACTCCTGAGAACTTTGTAATCCAAACAATCAGCGATGCATGGAGTCTACTTCTACCATAAGAAATCCTGAAATCAAGGCGTCATTCATTTCCCTCTTTTGAACGGGATATGACTGAAAATTGAAACCGAAACTAAATAAAATACACTTTCTCGAAATGCGAGTTACGAATTATACAGATTTCATTAAACCAAAACCTACTCCCACGCCCAACATGCCCTTAACTTAAAATTTAACAATTTTTTCATCAACTATTTATTCACCATTTCAATCTGAAAAGAACAAAAGAATTTTTTTAACAATGTTTATTTATGTCAATGAAAAGTTACCGAAAATAAAGCATTGCATTGATCGACCTACACACACCAAAGTTTCTTGCTGGATCAAGGTAAAAAAATTTAGGTCCAACCACAACGTATCTTAAAAACAATTGAAATATAATTCAATTATGGCCATGGTTTGTTTGCGTCAATTTGCAACAAAATTTTTCGCAGCGACCCGATTCTAAAGAATCACGCTACGTGAAGCAAAACAATGTAATTTGTTTTCATTCACTACTAGTAAAGTAATTAACTTATGAGAATTGTTAATTGACACTTCGGGTAACATTATCATTGTTTAAGATAGAGAAACATGGACTTTAATGATGAGCCAAAGTATATGAGAATGTAACTCAATTCATGCAGATTTATTGAATGGTAATGGCAAAGCAAAGAGGGAAAAGAATGAAAGATCCGGGTGAATGAAATATTGTCAAACGGTTCACCATGTAGTAAATAATATAAATGCCCCACAACAAGATTAGACTACATAAAGCCGACCTTTTAAATGAATACTCAACTAACTACCTCGCAGCATTGTACCGTTGTGTGTTCTGTTTGCCTTTTTGGCTCGCTAACCGACTCAATTGCACTTTAATTTAAAATAAAAAATTCAACATGAATTGCATGTGCAACTAATTTAATAAAATCATCAATTTCTTATTATTTACTAGAGCTTTAGTAAAAATAAAATATTACAACCTTCTCTTTATTATGTACCACACGCGACGAGTTCTTCATCATTTATATTATGACACATTTGTATTATGGCCTCAGATATAATATTGCAAATGTCATTTTATAATAACAGGTATTCTCAATCAAGTTATTTTTGAGAAAATAATGTGCAAGTTTTGATTTTATGTTCTCAAACAATGCAAAAATTACGAGCTCACGATTTCAGTCGAGTTGAAATTTTAGTGGAATTAAAATTCCTTCAAAGTGATGTATAATTATTGGTTTTGAACGACTAGACTTGAATTTTATATTAGCCTTGAATGGATGAGCTATTTCTTAGATTCTTTAATCGATATTATATCCAATGAATTGTAATAAAAAATATTGGCAAAAGAAATCGCGCAACGTAAATTGACTGCTGTCCCTTTACGTAATTTATTACCCTGTCTACTTGACCCTGAGGAAGGAGATCTCGTTAAAATATTCATATTTTCTACAGATTTGCCAATTTTTTTAACAAATTGCATAATTTCAGGCGACTTTGTTGCAAAATTGAACTCTATTCACCTATAGAATAGATCAATAAATTATGAATGTGTTGAAATATGGACAAATCTTTATAAGTGACCAAGACATAAAGGGGATAGAAAGCCGAGGTTGGCAAGTCCTTTGCAATTTTAAAGCCCTGGTTTTTGTAATCCGATGTCCTTCTTTGTTAAAAAAAACCTGCTGAACATTCCATTCCACCAACTAGCCAATGGTTTGCACAAATTCAGGAATTATGATGTGCAAATTAATGCAGATTCCAGGTATGAAACTGCCAAAGGGATAAAGTCTAATCTCCCGACCATCTCACGTCATTCAGGTAGAAGAGAAAGCCAATTTGTTTTATAAAAAAGAACACGCCGAAAATGCCCTGTGTTTAAAATCCTCAAGTTCTTAAAATTGGGAGCTTAAGATTATCCAAATTGGTAGGTTATAATAATTATACGAATAGATGTAGATTTACGGCCATTAATCAAATATTTTATAATGCATGACAGAATTAGTAATATTCATCAGCGTGCAGAAATGTTTGCAAAAAAACACGCAATCAATCAACCGGTGTATGTATTTTTTTTGTCCGATTCAAATCCCTTCATCTTTCATCCCCGAAATTACGAAGCAGTAAGTAATAATAAAATAAAAGCATTAATCAAAACTAATATAGAAATTGAAATCAGCAAGTTTCCAAAAACATTACCTTTGTCGATATAAAGATGCAAATTCTGGCTTTTATTTCCTTTTCCCAAACATTATTTAATTTGTAATGTATGAATCAAAACAGCACATGTTTCATCCCCCGTATCAGTTGTAACTGTTTTTTGTGTGTTAAATATTAAATATTGTAACTGTCACAAAGAATAATTTACGCTGCTAGACTAAATTTAACTGAATCAGTGAAAGAAGTTGCGAGTTGAGTTGTTGGGTGCAGTAGGGGACGACAATCACCTCTTCAACTAATATAATTCTCAACATTGTAAGATATACAAGGTAAAGGGAAAAATATTCACATTATGTACATACATGATCCAATATTCAATATAATCCTCTCTCATTTAGTGCATTCAATGAATCAATTTTATAATTTCTAAATCCAACAATTGCTTTATTAATGAACACGAGTTGATATTTACATACAACTTTGAATAAGATTGGGGTGAAACTGAAATGCAAAATCAACCCTTTGGTGGATTGGTGAACAAGGCTGCTCTGGACTCTATATTTATTAAGGTGTTTAACTATTTTTGAATAAGGCAAAAGATGATGAATTTCAGGATTTCATAAAGGCTTTTATTAATTCTGTATGAAATCTCATTTATGGTTTCACCTTTGATTTACCTCACAGTCGATGCCTGATTTACAGCACAGTCTGATGTTTGATGGTTGAAACAATCAACAAGCTAGTTGTTATATGGTAATGTAGGGGGCTACAACAATGCAGCTTTTTTAGCAAATATTCGTTGGGGTGAAGCGTTGAATGTGGGAGCTTGGAATCTTTTCATCTTCTTAATGAACTTGATTTTGAGCTCATTGAGAGCTTAACCAATCTGCAAACTCTGCTGGATTTTACTATTATAAAAACTTCCTGTGTAAAGTTATTAAATTATTAGAACGACAATAAAATAACCTAGCCAAATACACCAAATGTCTGACTTTAAGAAATTATTTCAGAGAGTCATAATTAGGTCAATTAGGTCTAAAAATTATGTAATTATGCTGCTTTTTTATGACAATTAATCTATCTTATTGAAGCGGTCTGTTTGTCACCGTCAGTTATCTTAAGACCTTTGATTTAATCATTATTGCGTTGATCTAAAAGTTTGTTGTTTGTTTAAACCTAAAAAGACTTAAACTTGGACAGCATTTAAGAAATAAATATGTACAAATTTAATTGGAAATGCGAAACAATTACAACAGTTTGTCAAATACAAAGGACGTATGTACCTGTAGATTGGTATATAAAGAACTCAATAAATTCAAGATATCATACTTAAAATATTTTATCTAATGAAACTTGCGTAACTCTTCACTTGAATGTTTAGCATCCCTTGATTTAGTTTCACTGCTTATGAGAAGTAGCAATAATAACCAAAGCTTTACTTTGTCTTTCAAATCAAAAGAAGTTGGTCAATGAAATGCAGCGTCGGTATTTCAAAACGTAGAGGAATATATCTATGTAAATGAGGCATTATATTATAATCTTGCTGATGCGAAAGGAATGAGGAATTCAAGTGCATGGAAGTAAAAATTGGCCAAGATGAACCTGAATTTCAAGGTTTTGTGTTTACGAATAAAATACTTCCATATCAGAAGGAAGGTGACTTTAAAATAATGGGTTTGTAAATTATTCTAGGAAGCACATGAGTTCATATTTTATTTAATCATACATACATACATACATACTTACAACTCATGCACTTTACTCTCATAAAGTATCATCAAGATCAAGACTGACTTGTATTTAATTGTGAGAGTGGTTCTAAATTGGATGTGTAAACTGTTCTATCATCTCCTATCCATGAATACTAATAATGCTAAGGTATTGTATATGTCCACAGGAAAGGATTTGTTTGTATTTATCTACCTTGCATGCCATCAAACAAAAATGAAGAAATATTTTTTTCACAAGTTTCTTCATGTTTGTTTTAAGTTTCACTATATACAATAAATTTTTAGAAATAGTCTACGCCTGAGCTTTGCTACAGAAAGGCGAGGGTGATTTTCCAGAATATTTTACAGCTTAATATAATAATTAGACCCTTTTCATACACCTCCGCCCATACCTCTCTACATGGCATTGCTTACTGAAAACAACAATATACTTAACTGCAAATAAAGTTTAAATACTAGTTTTCAGTCTAACCGAATCTCTACCATTTGTATCCCAAGTACATAGGAGACTTCAAAAAAAACTTGACTAGTTTTTAGTTCGACTAATATAATAAAACTCAACATTCTTGGAAATACACCAAATCTCTACAATCTACATTCTTTTTCTTTTGGTGAAGTAGTTCTTTGTGATAATACAGAATATTTAGCAGGATTGCAACAATCAACAACAATCTAAATATGCACATTTACTTGATTGAAATATCAAGTGAAGAACTGAATGATTGAATGTATGTTTTGTACTGTACATACATACATATATAATCTCATCCAGCAAATTCACGTATTTCATCTTTTTTCAACGATTAATTAATAAAAAATAACAATTGAAATAATTTAAGATTGGTATCAGTCGGTGTTGAATTGCGATTGAATTGTTGAAAAAGAGGCAAGATTGCGATTGCAGAGAGAAAATTCTTAGTTACATTTTTTAGTAGTGGAAAAATGATGAATATAAGAAGAATTTCTTGGGATATTCTGGTAACTACTTACTTGATTGCAATAGGTTATATATGTAATAATATTATTTGTTTTTTAGGATTTTTTAAGATTGCTCTCATTTCATCTCTTCTCTTATGTGGAATATTCATTTAATAAGCTTTCTCAAAAGCCAAAATCATTAGAGGGTGAAATTGTTCTGGTAATTCTGAAATTCGCGAATTATTTGTTTTTCAATCAATTAGGGCACGTGTAAAATCCATTTTTGTTCAAAATTACTATTTTTAAAATTTGAAACAAAGATTCTTTTTGAAAAGTATCCATCTTGCCAACAACGTTCAGCATAAAATTAAATTTGTTTATGATGTTTTTAGGTCACAGGATCCGGCAGAGGTATTTTTGTCACAAGCATTTCAATAATCATCTAGTCTCATCTTGTATAAATTGTAAACAGGGATTGGAAAGTATATTTGTCTAGAGCTAGCAAAACATGGGGCAATCGTTGTTTGTTGGAGTAAAAGTGCTGCTCCAAATGAACGAGTTGCTGAAGAAATTCGCAAAAATGGGGGTAAAGCATTTTCATATTGTTTAGATGTCGGGGACAGAAGAATGGTTCAACATACGGCAAATTTAGTGAGTTAAAAATAACTAAAGAACTGTTAGTAAGGCAATAATTTTGATGAATTTAGGTTCGAAGTGAAGTTGGTGACGTTACCATTGTTATCAATAATGCCGGCCAAATGAAAATATTGCCATTCTTACAAACTTCAGATGAAGATGTAGTAAACATGTTTAATGTGAACGTTCTATCACAATTTTGGGTACAGGGTTTACCTTACATATTTATACGAAGGTAATCGCATGTACTAATAATAAATGCTTACTTCGTTTAGGTTATTAAACAATTTTTGCCAAAAATGTTGGAAGTCAATCGTGGCCATATAGCGACAATTTGTTCAGCTGCTGGTTTACTGCCAACAAGAAATTTAGTTTCGTACAGCTCAACAAAACATGCTGTCCACGGTCTACATGACAGTCTAAGAGATGAATTGCGACATAACAAAAACAACCAAATAAAAATTTCGACAGTTTTTCCATTTTACTGTGCTACAGAAATGCTTGATGGGGGTACACCTCATACAAGGTGATGAAGATTATAGTGCAATGTATTATGTATATATGTAGCTAATTACTCATGTCCGTAGATTTCCGTTCTTATTTCCAATCAATCCACCGGAAACTGTTGCTCAAAAAATTGTTGAAGGAATCAGAACAGAAATTGAATATTTATACACCCCCCGACTTGTAGGATGGCTTGCAATGTTTTCGTGGCTTGTTCCATTACGTTCTGTTTATGCATATGGAGATTTCTTACAACTTAACATTGACCCTGCGCCTCCGCATGTCCCTTCAAGTTCTAATAAAATCAAACATGGAGCAGAACTAAGCGTTAGGTAAACAGTACAACATTTCAGGACTAAATTCATGAATATAAACTCCATTTTTAATTACAGAGGTTGAATCTGCTAATAAGGGTGCGCCTTTGTATTTCTTTTTTTTCTGTCTATTTAGTCTGGGGCAAAAAATTCTTAGAGAATCAATCAAAAAAATGTAACTGTACAACCATCTCTAAAATTCGTTCTCAAATTAATCTTCAATTTATTTTTCTACTTACAAATGTATTAGAATTAGATAAGTAAATTCATCAATTTGGAAAAATCAATTGTAGAAATTTAGGGGATTCCAAATCCATTTTTCAAGACGGCGAGTCTTTTTTCCTTTCCTGTTTTCTCCTTCTGGATCTCCTTGGTAACCGAACCAAGCTCTGCTTGGATTAACCGACGGGCGTCTAAAAAAAGTTTTGACCCGAATTCTCATGAGATTCTTTTAATTACCAACGATCTTTCCGATTTTCTCATTGATTTCTTTCATTCTTTTTGATTCCGCGTCAGTCAATTTTTCTTTCGCTCCTTTTTTGGCGAAATTAGCCAGTGCCTCATCCAATTCTGAAGAAATGAGAATTGTTTTTTTTAAATTAAAACTACGTAACTTACTTTGTTTTTCCATGTCTAATGGCTGAAGCAAATCATCCCTCATATACTTTTCATGGTCATTTTTATTCTTCAATTCATTTTCTGCAACAAATTAAATGATTTTCAATTGTGTAATGTAAAAATGTATTCTCGCTTCTTTCTTACCTAAAAAATCAATCAATTTTTTCCCTGCGTCTATTAAAGAAATTTCAGGGTTTGCCATATTCTTCGCAAAAATTTTCAAATATTTTAAGGATTGATGTTGGCCCGTCAAGAAAGAAGGCGTGCTGAAGAGTAAAATAATTTTATGTAAATTCCGGAAATAATCTTTCAATTCATTCTTCATTATCCCGAAGCCGAGATGAGATTTTTGGGTACGAATATGTGATTACATATAAATGAGACAAAGAGAGTTCAATGAAATATGTAATAATGCCACAAATGGCAAATTCATGAGTAATAGCACAAAATATTGATTTATTTTTTAATTGGCTTGTGAACCTAACCTACGCTGTATGGATTCTTGAACCCTCAATAAATTCAAGTCATTGTCTTCAATCTGCCTTTTTAGGTCACGAACAGCCATTCGCAGTTGAAAACGTTGATCTAGAAAACATTTTTTATTTGTAAACTATGAAATACATATTTCCTATTTACCCTGCAATTCATTCATTTTGATTATTAAATTGTATTCCTGATCCCATAATGAAGGATCGTGGACCAAATCCAAATGAGTTGAGAGATCATTTGCCTCCTGAGTCGCAACTGAAATATAAAGCAGAAATATTTTAAAACCCTACTCCATGTTGTTTTTTTATAATTTTTACCGACAAGTTGTTCTTCCACGTGCTTTAGCACTTCCACAAATTCTTCATATTGCGGTACAAGCGTCGCTCTTATTGTATCTGGAATAGAATCAGTAATAATGCTACAATCAATAAAATAATAAACAAATATAAATACTATTATAAATCTAAAGTACCATATACTGCCAACAATTTTTGCTTGTATTCGATCGTCTCATGGGGGTTTATAAATGTTCCAATAAGGGCTTCAAAATAACGTCTTCTAAGTCGATCCGGAGATTGAGGACCTGCTGGAGCTTGGGGTGGAGTTATTATAAAATCTTGTTGAGAGTTTTCACAAACCATATCTTGTTTAATCAACTGGTGGAAGGGAAGTGAAGGGTTGTTCCATAAAAGTAAATGAATTTATGAGAAAGATTAAGGAAACAATGGGAATGAAGTGAAGGGTTGGAATGTACCCAAATTCCTTAAAAATAGAATACTTGGAAAGTCATATAAACTGTCTCCAGTCTTTGGGGTTTAATGAAACTGGAAAAAATTGTTGTAATTCAATTAACCTCATCTTCACATAAATATACATATATTTAAATTTAAACCACACTAACTAATCCAAAAATGTTTGAATATGAAGATCTCGTATCCTCATTTCAGGACTTTATTAAATGGGTTTAAAAAATTGATGGCAGCAGGTCAAACAAACACTTGACCAAATTATTGGTGAATAACAAAATTATTTTTCAACCCTTGAATATTCACATATTTTATGACTTGACCTTACAATGCCTATAGTACCGACTTTAATAGATGTCCTCATTTCCTCGAATTTGGATCTAATAATAAACGCTTCACTTAACTCTAGTGACCGTTATTCACCATTCGTTATTCACCTCACCATTCCGTTCTGAAGTCTCAAAAGGCTGAATTTAAATAGTTTCATTCCAAAGATCAACCCATGGTCAGGATGGTTTGTCACAGTACAAAAGTAGAGGACAATGCAATTCCTCCACCTCCTCCAAAAAGAAGACGAACTGAATCGTTGGATGATACTCCAGAGCTTCTTAATGCAGATGTAGAGATTATACAAAAATTGGTTGCACTTTTAGAGGAAGCAAATGCCAAGTATAAGGTAGTGTACAAGGAATTTAAGACCATGCAAAAAAAATACGAGGAACAACTACTCGGTAAGTAGAAGCGTCATTATTTTGTGGGGACGAGCCACAAATTTTCTAACTTTTAATTTTATTCAGTTGTTGATGAGCAAGAAAGGGTATTATGTGAATTCATTGATACCCATGCTGCATACAGTACCGCTGCAGATTATGATGACGAATACAATTTATTGCTTCAAGCTGCGATATTGAGAAGTAAATAATCATGAATCTTTTGCATTTTATTTGTTCCAATATTTTAAACATTAACGATTGTTGTGTTGCAGGGCAGCGCCGAAGATGTTGTTATTTTGCTTATGATATTCATTCAAAGATCGTACAAAATGACATGCAAATGTATTTTGCCCGTACTGGTAAATGTACCTTTGATGAAGCAACTGAAGCTACTTTTGGTCAAGTTGATTAAATTATGAGATTATTATACAACTTGTGAATCAAGGTGTTTGAACCTTGTATCATGAAATTAGTTGAATCCATGTTTCAAAATTGTTTGATCATGTTAAAATGAAATTAAATTCAACAGCGTCAAACCCATGATGTCCATCTATCCTTCATTACCTCATTTAATGTGTGAAGAGATAAATCTCTCTTCTCTTGTGCAATCTCGGGAGTATTTGTTCGGCATTTGCATCTAACTCCATTTTCAGAAGTGTGCAGTTGCATTATAATCTTTTATTACAAATAATTAAAAGAAATTAAATGGCCGATAAGGAAGAATGGAAGAATCCTGGCAGAGTTATGATAACATATTTGAGTAAAGCAAAAATTTGAAAATTTCATCTATTTCCTAACTCATTGAATTTCAGAAGACCTTAAAACCTATTTGGACATACACAAGACGAAAATTGATAGGGAGTATCTCATAGAGTTGGGCTCATTTTATGCCAGTGCGTAATCATTTAGATTTTTTAATTCATAATAATATTCGACTTTCTAGAAACTGAAGATAGAGTAATTTTTCTGCAAGGAAAACAACGAACCCCAGCGGAAAATTCAGAGCTGGCAGAAAAGCTTGTGTTGTTGACTAAAGTCAAAGGTAAAAGTAAAAATAAACCTTTGAAAATTTGGCGATGAATGAATGTCATTACAGAAGCAACAAATTCAGTATCAATTGAAATGGACAAGGTCAATATTGATGTGGATAAGATAGATGGAAGAGTTACAGCTCTTCAGAAAGGTTTTGGAATTGCTCCCTAAAGTTGGGATGGAAAATTTAAACTGAAAAATAATAATTCAATAAGATTTAATTTGGTTGGGGCTTCACCCCAAACAGCCTTTTTTCAGTAATTAAATTCAATATTGAGAGGAGCCAAAGGTTTTGATTAATAAATTCATGATATATTTGCACAGATCTATTAAACTTATTCTCATGATGATATCGCATATATGATGGTTTGGAGTGGAATCGCAGGATGGAAAATGAAATTATAATTTCATGTTGAAGTAAATGCAATTATTTTCAATTTATAGTCCATCTTTAGGCCTTTGATTTGTTAAAATCTGGAAGAAACTTGATGTCAGTCTCACTTTCTCAACCCAGGCGGATTATTGATACGTTTTTTATGTAAAAAAAGAATAAGTAAACTCATACACACCTCATGTAGGGCGGAATAAAACGTAAATTGAGTGCAGCTGATGGAGACAAATTATTATTTTTATATAAAAAGGAATCGATGGAGTATCGTAATCTTGGTTTAGGGGGTGGTGCTAGTGGGGGTGGAATTATACGACGAGAAGAAGAAGAATGGAAAACGATTGCTCCAAGACAAAAGAATACAAAAATAGAACTCAATGACAAGGATCCATTGGTACTTGCATCATCAACCACATGTCCCTATGATATATTCCAAATTCCAAATTATCAATCAAAAGATTCCATCCTTAGGTTGGTTAATATCATTTCAAAAAGTGGAAGTGATACTAGGACTTTATTACAAGAAGTGACGCAAGAGATATATCCACAATTGCTTATCATTATGAGAGGGTAGGTGTTGAATTAATCATAAGAACTTGTAGCATTAATGAATAATTCAATGGATAGGATTTCAGGATCTGGAAAATCCTCCCTTGCAAACGTTTTAATGGCTACGACAAGGAATGGGAAAATTTGTTCGGCGGATGATCATTTTTTACAAAAAGGAGGAAATTATGTTTTTAATCGATTCCAACTTGGGGAAGCACATAAAAGATGTAAACTAAAATGCAAGAAATTTATGGAACAAGGGATATCTCCGGTTATAATTGATAATACAAATACAAAACGAAGCGAAATGGAAGATTACATAAGATATGCAATTGAGAATAATTATGAAATAAAGATAGTGGAGCCCGAGACAGATTGGAAATTTGATGCAAAAGAACTGGCTTCAAGAAATGTGCATCAAGTACCAAAGTCAACAATTGAAGCAATGTTGGATAGGTATGAGAGGATAATTCCACAAACAGTTGTTAATGATTTGAAAAGAAAAATGGGAGATGTTGGAGAACAATACAAACCGTTAAAGAAACAAGAGACTTTTGCTTCTTTGCCTTTAATGGACGATTTTGACTTGAGTGATGCTTTTAGGAATCAGTTAGTTTTGAATGCAAGTGGTCGAGAGAGTGAACCAATGAGGCTTCAAACGAATAAGGATATTCTTACACCAACAATTTCATCGGCTTCACCCACACTTAGGAAAGATACTAAACTTTTTGATTTTGTTGTGGGTCCTATTCATGCCTCAAGCACATCAGAAGACAAAAAGAAAGGTTTTGAAGCACCTCCGAGAAGGGCAGCAATATTTCCAAATGAACAAGTACCTGAAACTAATAAAAAAATGGTTAGCTCGCACCTTGATGAAAAAGAGCAAGAAAAATTGATCGACCAAACGCATGCAAGTGCTTATCATTCCAATGAACCTTTGTCAACAAACCAATTACCTGAAACTCGCAAGTATTTGAATACTTTAAAATCATTATTTCCAACATGTGGAGACACAGAACTGCTTGACCTTTTGCAAAATTGTAGTGGAGACATTGACTATGCAACATCGATACTTCTTGATGCTGGTTATACCATGGCTGCTGCACGAGGTATTGATGAAGGTCATAGTTGTGTATCTCCTATTAGGTTTAAGAGAGAAAAGGATTGGGAAGAATCGGTACTTTCTACTGAAGAAGGCTGGGGTGAAACAATTGATGATTTCGACTTAAAGTGCTCTTGTAAAACTTGTATTACACATTATTCAAAAATATTTGCAAATAAGCATAAAGAAAGTGATGTAACGTTTCCATTGACCCTGCCCAGAGAATTTGTTTGCAAACTAGTTGAAAAATTTGGAGTTGATAAGAATGATCCAGTGATACAAGCTATGCTAAAAGATCCTACGTTTACTGCTGAACTCCCTTCAGCCCTTGCATTTGACCTTTATACTAAAGTAGTAGAAAGAATGATAGAGAACAAACAATTACAATCAGCTCAAAGCAAGCACTATTAATAGGCCCTATTTTTGTTCCTCGTACTTTAAAAATCAATGAGCTATTTACAAGTAAGGACGTTAATTTTATAACTAAATACATACATATCCGTGTTACAAAGGAAAGAAATATTTTCGAGTATTAAATACATTAAATAAATATTATTTTCAGAGACCCACCATGTTTAAGTCAATTTGTCAAATGCGGGACCAATTAAATGAAGTTACTTAAAATAAAATCTTAATGTAGTTTCTAAATTATCCCTTTTTTGGCATTACCCAATTTTTACAACTTTTTACACAACTTCGCATTATTTGCGACTTTGTGACCCGGATGAAAGTGTGTAAGTAAACTCGACATACTTTTCACTAAAAACGAGAAATCAAGGCAATGTTTACAATATAAAAAAAAATCCAATAACAATTCAATAATTCCTCATAAATATGATGACCATGACCAGTTAACAGTTTTATATTCGTACTTATTAGATTCATTACGATTTCATTTAATTTTGAAATATCTGACTATTTGTTTCCATTAAATAATCTTCAAAATGTTAAACTTGCTTTATTGGTTCATAAGCTTTTGGATCGGAGTCCCGTTAACAGTTGAAAAATTGTTGCAAAACAACTTTTGTCTTTATTCAACCTCTTTTAATCGTTTCATTATGATCGTTTACCTTGTTTGAATACATATTCGTTTGAGTAAATAAATAAAATACATTTTCATCTTTTATCTATATGCGATTAAGAAATAAATTAAAAACTAAAACAGTACCACCTCCAGAGTATTTCAACCTAAATACAACCAATATGCCAAAAGCATTAACAAATTTTCTCTGGTTGACTTTCTGTCAGGGGACTGCAAGGAATTACGTAGTTTCTTGAAATAGAAAGTCTCAAATAAAACAAACCAACCATATGCTTTATCATTAAATCACTTTAATTAAAATCTGCATTTGTACAAAAAGGGATTTCCAACATCTTTCAAGTACCAACCTGTGTATACAAACGAATGCAGGTGGTTGAAGAAAATTACAGCTTTTGCAAAGGGCAACTCTTCCAACATTGGATGAGAACAAGAAGGGTAAAGCGGAAGTCTGATAAAAGAAGTAGGGTCAGAACAGGGAGGAATTATATGAGTATTATACACAACAGTGAATGGTATTTATGACCAGTTTCAACCTCAAAGAAAAGACGTCTTGATGTCAGTCAGTAGTTGTCCGAGGAGAGCTTAGTTCTTGTTTGTGCAGTGAGTGGGACACTTGTATAGATAGTATCCTTTAAAATTTGTAGAATCATGGGACATTTGTTACCAACAAATTCAAGGAATCTTCTCCTTTCCTTGTGTACTTTCACTTTAGTGAATCTTGTTACCATTCAGGCTCAAGTGCCAGTTATTAGTTCATACTCCCAAGGGGCTGTAGAATACCCTGTAAATGTTTCGGTACCTCAACCTCCACCTACAGTTCCAATTTCTGCTGGAAATGGAAGTTCTAGGGCTGACAGATGTAAGTTGTAGTTGTATTTTCTTTATAGAATTACTTGGATGCAAGTGGAGTTAAATGCAATCATGTCTTCAATTATGACAAGTATTTATCATAAAAGAATCTCAAGACTTTGTACTTCAGCAGAGTGGAGAAAATTTTAAATTATTTTCATTCACTAAAACACCGTCTATGTCTATGCCAAATACGAATTCATTGCCCGGAATTGACCTACAAAAATGATGTAATTCTTTTCTTGTAGTTTTAGAAAATGATGATTTCCTATATACTTGTTTTCCTTGTTTCAACTTTATTGAAAAGCGTTACATGTTAGATTATAAATTAGTGGACGGGTGTCCCGTATTATAAATCGAATACAAAAGTATGCTTAGTAAACTTAAACCTACATAGTTTATAGGGTAAACCTTAGAGTAAAACCCAAGAGTAAAAAGTTGCCAAACAGGAAACTGAATCCGCTATTTCAACCAAATACCTTAATAACTAATTTATGCAACAATCCCTCTTTGGTTATTAAATTCATAACTTACTGCATGTTTATGCTATGAGGCAGATTGGCAATTTATGATAAACAAAAGTGTTACGTGAACAATCCCAAATTGTTGAGAATCATTTCAAGTCCCAATCTACTGCTTGGGAATTCGACTTTCCTCCGACAAAATCAAACCACTTCAATAGTAGAGCAAACTCATACAACTGAACTCTTGGCCTCTTTTAAATATAAAAAGTAGAATGTTACATCAATGGATTATTATTTTTTAATGCAAAACTTTTTGATTACAATTGCATGAGAAAAATTACTTGCAAGCCATGAACTTGAAAAGACTAGATATTTTTCGATTTATTATGCTTACTTTTCTGTTTATTTTTAGTACTGAATATTTTCACTATCGTCAAATTTCCCAATGAAGCTTGCTGGACTGGTGATGCTTTGAGAGCTGGTAAGTTTAAAATGTTTTTATAAAGCTAAATAAATTTGAAATGCTTCTGCAAAGGTGTGTGCTACACTTCAAGGGAATGCCGAGAACGAGGAGGTACTCCATCAGGGGCTTGTGCCACAGGATTTGGTGTTTGTTGCGTTTGTAAGTTTCACTAACAAAAAATCATTAATTGTTTTCCAATTTGATGATTTAATTTGCTACAAAGTTGCAAGAACCTGTGGACAAAGTACAAAAGAGAATTGCACCTACTTTACAAGCCCAAGAGAAGCACGATACGTTCCACATCAAGGGCCTGTGATGAATTGTCAATTACAAATATACAAAGGAGGATGGGACGTGTGTCAATTGAGATTAGACTTTTTGCATTTTGATCTTGGGCCCCCTGATCCACATAGTGGACAATGCAACAAAGATGCTTTCTTAGTCACAGGCTCTGCTTACAGTCCTCCAGTTATTTGTGGAAAGAATACAGGACAACATAGTAATTTACTTCAGCGATTTTCGGGATGATGATTATTAATGATTTATAATTTTCACACAGTGTACATTGATCTTGGTGGACATAACTATGGTCCTATTACTCTGACAGTTACAACTTCGGGATATCATAAAGATCCTGGTTGGGACATTAAGGTTGGATAGATTTCCAATAAAATCAGTAATGTAATTATGCATTTAAAATAGATTACCCAAGTAAGATGTTGTGATAGAGCACCCGACGGGTAAGACTTGTTTGCCTTTGTTGTAAAATATGTTTTACCGTTGTGTCTGTTTAGGTGTCTTCAATATCATTACGGCGTATCAGGTTAGGTTTAGGACAAATAAAAAATTGGTTACATATTCCTTACTTTCATGCGTTTAAGGTGTTCTCAAATCATTCAATTTTGATGGATGGGATCAGCATTTGGCTAATCAGTGGTATACTATTTGTACTAGAATGGAAGCTGGTACGTGTTTTGAGGCGAAAAGCTTCGAACTAAAACTGTCGACTCTTGCTAAATGATTTTCTATAATTAGGGTTCTGTGCTATAAAATACGAGGAATGCGACCCAGAAAAAGGAACTTTCCGTATTTCTAGGGTAAGTTTGGTTTGATAAAAGATGAAATTAAGGAGTATGCTCCCGAATGATAATACCTCATCATGGTCATAAATGTTTAATAATTAATTCATCACAAATATACGAATCTTCAAAACCGACATTTTTTCAACAAAAAAAATTCTAAAATTTGTTTAAACTTCCCGTTCCATTTTCTGGAGAATTTTCAAAACCTCCAACTTCTGCCATCCAGAACGTCTCACTGTTTTTCCTTGTCCGCGGACATGGAAATCCTCCATCCATGACAGTCAATTTACGATCTTCAGGGCTGTGATCATAATTAAAATGAACGTAGATATCCCGGCGCAGTTGATGAGGATCTGGAGCCTGATGATTTATCATCCCATCCAAGTAATTAAAAAAACTGTCGTCGATATGGTATCGTCCTCTGTTTTCGCGACCACAAAGTTGTTGAAGATGGTCGGAAAATCTGTGATGCAAATTTCTAGCCTAAGAAATCTGGCATTACTTTTTAGCATCAAATGATTTAATTACTTGATCTGACTCCCCAACGTAAGTGGTCCACCGACCACTATTCTTGCAACGATCACAGTAGACCATGTAGACACATTTCTTGCATTACAGGTAAATCTGTGTTGGAGATTTACTTTTTGATGGCGTTCCGGTCCAAATTGAATTGTTAGGGCGCTGGTAACATATTGTCCTGTGACAGTGCAATGACTGTCTCTACACCAGTACGTTCCCGGGCCTTCCCACCCTCTAACCGCATTCAAATTAATTTCAGTTACTACATCTAGAAAATATAAAGTAAGTTTATGATTTAATGTTATAATTGTTTTACCATCTATATTTTTAAATCTTGTCGTCCCTTCTTCTTTTACTCTGAGTGCTTGAAGGGGATACTGGTAGTCAAAGGGCTGAAGCCTGTTGTTTAGTTTTCTAAAATCTAAACCACCTCTGGTGTTAACAACATTAAGGTTTTTAAAATCGCTCTTAAGGGTATTTCTCAGTAGGCCTTTTTTCTCTTGTGCACCACAATAGACTCTAAAATCTTGACGGTTACCCCTCATTCCTTGCAAAAATTGTCTTCCAGTCTCAGTTCACTGAATTTACCTCTGCCGATGGTGGTGAGTCTCCAAACTAAAAAAAGAATTAAACGTCTTCCTCTTGAGAATTGTATTTGTAAAATTTACCTCTAACTGGGTCAGGAAATATCGGGGCACCTGTAATTTCGTCCCACTCCCACAAATTTTGGATAGCTGGATTTATTGGTTCTGGAGTAATTGTCACTCGATTCGAAAAGTTAGCAAAGCTATAAGACATTATGAAAAAATAATTACAGGATTTTTGAGCGATGTGACCTTTATGAGAACCTACTACAAATTGACCGATATTCTTCAAGACGTCTTTCTTATGTAGAAAGACTTTGAGATAAGAGAACAATTGCAAACGCTCTAGTCCAGCTTATCTACATATAAGTGATAAGTTGCATTCCAAGTGAGCGTCGTGTGAGGCCTTTGAACAAGCATCTATTGTTTCATGCCGTAGACACTTGAACAAGAGGTTGACGCCCACCTTATTAAGGAAAATCCTGGATATCTTGCTTTGGCACTTTTTGAAAAATTCTTGTATAAAACAATTGTGTAATTATTTAACATATAAGACCATGATGAGGTATTATCATTTGGAAGCATATTCCTTAAATTAATCTTTTCCCAATCCAAACTTATAAACTACCTAGGATGACAGTAAGTTATTATTGTTAATATATGAAAATACCAGATGAATGCACTGTTATTTATTAAATAGAAAAAGCTCAAACGGATGGAGATTGCTTGAACCCCAAGAAAGCTGGTTCACATGATCATATCCTTATTCCTTGTGGAACCACGGACGGAAACAAAGTAGGACTTACTATATTATTTATTCAAAACTTGAATCGAGTCTTCAAACTTTTATTTTTTTGGTAGATTCAGTCTGGCAAGAAAAAAGGTGTTCCATGTGCCAATAGATTTTGTGGTACAACATTCTGTTCTTTGGATAAAAAAGCCAAGTCTCCATGCCCAGTTGAAAGTCACACCAAACCCTTCACAATTCGTGTTTGTTTTGATGACGATGAATATTCTAAAAAGGAGACTGAAAATATTGGTTTCTGTTTAAGATATACGCAACTACCTTGCTCATCACATTAGGAACCTGTATAGTTTTTCAATTGGAGCTACGATGGTTGTCAACATTTATAATACCACCACATACATATTATTAATTTATTCCAAACGATGAAACCTAAATTTTATCAATCTTTATAATTGGAAAATGATTATTTATTCACATCTAGTAAAGAGAGTTTACGCCAAAGGGAATTTTGTTTGCAGGAAAACATTAAATAAAATAAAATGGTGCTTTTATAATAAACTACATGTTTATAAATGAATCGAAAGAAATAGCAAACAAATAGGAAACATTATACTTTATTCCAGTAATCCCAGCCCCGTAAAAAATAAGATTTATCAAGTTATTTTGTCTTGTCGTAGCAGCGAACACGAGAGGAGAAAGTCATTGTATAAATATTGCATTTTGGATTTTTGAATCAAAACTTGATTAATGTTCCAGAGTTTGCCTTCCATCTGAATAAACTGGTTTCCTTTAAAGACATGTCAAATATCGACCTTGGCTCAGATAAACTCGCGTCATATCTCCTAGGGAGAGAAACTTCACACAAAAGGACATTCTACATAATAAAAAATTAAAGCATATGTATTTATTAATCAATTGCTACTAACCTTGCTAACGTGACATCCCAATCGAACCCATGCATTCAATTGATTCCAAGTTGGGGATGGACGAGAAGGGAATCCTAAAATGTGAACCAAGTAAGAAGCGTGATAGGCCGAGGGTCCAACTTTATACAGTACTATAATCAAAACAAAGGTCTCATTTCCATTATATTCATCAAAACAAAAATTGCACTTACAGTATGAAGCCCCATAAGAATTCCCAAGCTTGGGTACCCAATTTTTAGAACGAAAATAATGGTAAGCGGCATACAAAATAGGAAACTCTGGATTAGATTCCACAAGCCTCCTCCAAAGTTTCCTATACCCTACAGGTCCCCCACTAGAATTTTGAATTGTAAGACACCCAACTCCAAAACTGAGAAAAATAACTTCCTCCGGCATTAATATCAGTCTTTCATCATCAATGACTTTAAAATGTGCCAAAACGACTTTTTTTTCCTCATTCTCTTCATCACTTTCATTGAGAGTTTCCTCCCTTGGACTTGAAGTTTTGTGATTAAATAATGCCCTCTCCATGCTCTTCCCATTTAAAGGTATTTCATCTGGATCCAGTAGCTTGAAAAATGCTTTTTCATTCCCCTCCCTTTCAACCTTCTTTGCATAATAAGGTTTCAAATAATACGACGGCTCCTCATCCACCGGACCCCGATGTGTTAAACTACTTACACCAAATGATCCCTGGAAAGAACAATCCAATGATGAGGAGAATGAGGACAGATAGACTGCCACTACTTACATTATGGTTTAATGTGTGCATGTCCTTTGAGTTAATCACATAGAATTTATCTCCATCAAAGATGCATCGACAGATTGAGGGTAGCTCATGTTCTCCAAGAATAAAATTTGGGAAAGGGAAGCCTCTTCCTTTATCTCGAAATCCTTTTTTAGGGGATCCCCCTTTGGATGGGATGCTGTTCATCTTGGAATACAAAATAAAATATTAATTACAGTTCCATGCGAATTATAGGGTGGTCACAGTTAGAGATTTAAATCGCTTTTATGGATTTAAATTGATTTTAGATTTAAAACTGTGAGGATACCAGATGTTTTTAGGATTTAAAAAAATTCTAAGCTGTAAAAGTTGTTTGTGTGTAAATGGTTTGAATGTGAGATGTTCTTGTGGATTTAAATGACTAACTGTGACAACCTCTTGTATAATTACCATAGGGTTTGAAAATAGCTTCAATCTTGTTCAAGAATGAAATACGTTGCTTGTAATGAATATTCCAGAAGGAATCTCAAATCTACCCCCAAACCCAACCCCGCTTCTTCTATCCGCCTTTTAAAAGGCAAACAACATCAAGGGATTCTCAACAAGATGCAACATCTCAATCTCAAGTTTAGACAAAATAAATATTTTTATAATTATATTATAATTAGTTGAGCTAATTTTGGTTCGGGAAATTCAGATCCTATAAATTCTGAATGAATAAAGGATTGCTAATTTTTATAGCCTCCACGTGTTCCGTTCTGCCAACGCTTTGGGGAGACTTTGTATTCGATGATGGAGAAGCAGTGGTTAAAAATCCTCTTACAAAACAACAAGAGCCGATGGGGAATATATTTTACAGTGATTTTTGGGGTTTGATGTCCACAAAGATCTGAAGGGATTGAACAACTGTTGTTTTGCAGGGATAAAAATAACTCATCCCAAATCCCACAAGTCATACAGACCACTGACAACGTTGACTTACAGGTTGGGCTTTGAAATCAAAATTGGATGAGGAATTGATGGATCTTTTTAAAAAAAACAGGTTGGATCATTTATTGTGGGGACTACAACCATTTTGGTATCACTTGGAAAATGTATTGATTCATGGGATCAACTCCTGTTTGGTTTATTACTTTTTGAAGAAATGCTTAAGAAGGGTGGAGCTTGAGAAGGGGTTGTTGAAGGAACATTTGGTGTTTTGGGGGTCCTTGATCTTCTCAGTTCATCCTGTTCATGTGGAACCTCTTGGAGCTGTTGTTGGAAGATCAGATTTATTATCGGCCTTTATATTCTTAGTCGGCTTCTTGTCTGTGGATACAAAAGGGGGCTGGAGTTGGCCTCTACAGTCTGGAATGTGGGCAATTTGTAGTGCACTATTTAAGGAAACAGGAATTGTACTCACGGTATTTTTGTTTTAGTTTTAAAAATTGAGGAAATGTTGAGAAAACTAGTTTTATAGATTGTTGTGATTGCACTGGATTTCTGGAGTAATAATAAATTATCCTGGAAGAAAGCGCTACAGTATTTAATGGCATTGTCAATTATTGGAGGCTTTGTTCTTTGGAGACTGTGGTTTCAAGATGGACCACCATCCTTTCAGCAGTTTGACAATCCTGCAGCATTTGAACCCATGGGATTCACCAAAGTAATAAGTTGGAACATGACAAAGTTCTTTTTTTAAAAAAAAAACTTGTGTTTCAGATTGCCAGCATTTTATATGTTTGGAGCATCAATGGAGTTATCTTGTGGCTTCCTATTTGGCTGTGTTATGATTGGTCTGGGAATTGTTTAAAACTGATTGATTCCATTGCTGATTATCGGTTCCTTATGGCATTACTCTTTGCAGCGATATGTTTGGCTTTACTGTACAAAGGATTTAAAAATCCGTAAGTTACAAAACTAAATTAACTAATTAATATACCTTAATTTACAGAGTTGTTTTATATTTACAGTGTAGTTATGATATCCTGCCTTGTGTCTTGCTTGACGTTTTTCCCTTCGTCTAATGTAATGCTAACTGTTGGATTTGTGATAGCAGAGAGAAACTTGTATTTGCCATCAATTGGATTTTCTCTTTTAATATCTTATTCTGTTCTAAAGATTTGTAATGCAAAGATTTTGGTTTATTTGATTGTCCTATTTTTTGCACGTTCTGTACAAAGATCAACTCAATGGCTGGATCAGCCCTCCTTATTTCTTTCAGGTGCATTGGTAGGGTTTCACGAAAGAGTTTTACGTTTATTCATTTATGCTTGTTTTATTTATTATTACTCAGGTGTGTCCAAATAATGCAAAGATTCATTATAATTTGGGGACAATGTACGCAGAACAAGGAAATTATGTTGCATCGGAATCTTCATATAGAACTGCAATAAAACTTCGTCCTGAGTACTATCAAGCAATGAACAACTTGGGAAATCTTCTTAGACGAACAAATTCCATTGAGGCCGAACCTTTTTTAAGGAAAGCTGTTGCTCTAAAGTATAATTCTTCCCATTATTCATTTTTAATTATTCATTTTGTGATGGGAATGTTTTTTGTAGGCCGGATTTTGCTGCTGCATGGATGAACTTGGGAATCGCTTTAAGTAAAACCAACAAATCAGAAGCATTATTATGTTATAAAAATGCACTGAAATTACGCAAATTGTATCCAGACTGTGAATACAACTTGGGAAATTTGGTACGTTTGATATCGAAATAAATATGTTGCTAACCACCGTTTTTTGTAGTATTTAGAAATGGGAAACAAACAAGCTGCACAACAATGCTGGATCAAATCAACTACTTTAAATCCAAAACATACTCAAAGTTGGATCAACAGTATTATTTTATTTGAAGACGAAGGAAGAATCGCCGAAGCCAAAGACTATGCATTAAAAGCAATTAACGCAATTCCAGAAAGTGATACAGTACATTTTTTACTGGGCAATATTTTAGGGAAATTGTCTGAATTTGAGAATTCTGAAAAACACTTCAGACTAGCAATTTCTATTTGCGAGCACACAAATAGAAACATTCCATCGAAATATTTCTCCAACTTGGGTAAGCAATACACTTTATTATAATTTTTGCTTCGAATCGTTTTTAATATTTTTTTTATTCGATAGGGGTTCTATACCACCGAATGGGGAGGTACGACGATGCAATTGTTGAATACAATCGTGCTCTTCAACTAGATCCTAACTCTAAATCAATTAAAAGAAATCTGCAAATGCTGCAGCGAACATGACGTTTTTACATATATTTCCTCCAAGAATGATTAATAAATAAGGCTAATGTTTTATTAACTGATCACATGCAAAACTAATTGAATCCAACACAATTCAACATTGGCGAAAAATACAAACACATTCGAATTTAGTAATTGGAATTTAAATTTTTATTTCGTTGCACAGTATAAAATTATGACTTTGGATTTTTGCTCGAATTCTTAATATCAATTTAAAACAGTTTCAAGTTTACTTTTTAAGAAGGGTCGTAGCTCCAAGACCATAGGTATATGGAGAACCATAAGCAAAGTTCCCTGCGTAATAAGGAGATGCATAAGTGGTCAAGGGGGCAGAGTAGGCAATTGTACGGACTGCTGGGACTGCAGCAGAGTAGGAAAGAAGAGGAGCTGGTGCAATTGTTCTAACAAGTGGAGCTGGTGCAATTGTTCTAACAAGTGGAGCTGTTGCAATTGTTCTGACAAGTGGAGCTGGTGCAATTGTCTTAACAAGTGGAGCTGCGGCAATGGTCCTGACGACTGGAGCTGAATAAGCAACGGCTGGTGCAGGATGAAACGTACCATAAGAATATCCATAACCGTAGTTCAACTGTAATATTAAATGAGCAATGAGACGGCGTTTAGGCAAATGCAACTGATTTCAAAACATTTAGTGAATTCTTACAGGAGCTGCAGCATAAAGTCCTTCATTCAGGTATCCTGCTGCGTTGGCACTAGCCACAACGAAAAGGATGGCAGCAATCTACAAAATAAGTAGTAAAAAATATATTGAACCACTGAAATTCAAATATAAAACTTACAGCGTTCATTTTGAGGTTGAAGTATTGGAGTGAAGTACGTCTTTAGATTGATGATTGATTGAAGGATTTTGATGAATGGTAAAAATTTGTCCAGGCTTTATATACTCAACATTTTCATTTTATCAATCCACCCTTGCAGAAGTTACATTTAGTTGCTTGACTGCCACACAGATAAATTATATTTCCTCGTGAAAAAATCATTCTGGACAATCTAGTCTGACCCATCCAATTATTAGACAAAGGAATTTTTATAACATGACAATTTATAAAGGTAAATCGTTTATGGAGTGGAATAAATTAATTACAAACTTGACAACCAGATTTTTGGGCATCAGAATTTTGAATAAAATTATAAGTTTTGCATCAATCCATTCATACGCCCAAGTAAATACGTATACGCCGTTACAAAGGGAAGGGAAGATGAGAGTCATGAATGATTTAGTTATATGAGACACCTTTGCTTGTAATATGCAGCATTGTTAGCAGCATTGCAGACCTCTTTGTTCTGCTATCAGCAATTTTTTATAATCTCAATCAGGAAATCATGTTTCTCTGATGAACAAAATGGAGAGGAGTGGACAATTTCTTATTACAAATGTACATAGATACAAACATTCATTGAATTCATTAAACATTACATATTTAATTTACAGGATCACTCCAATGAGTTGATTGAAAGTTTCATTATACAAAACAGTCAAAGATTAACTAAATACATATAGGTATTTAACATTTATATTGGCTTTAAAAGTGTAAGAAAAATGATAATGATGCATGGTTTGGTTTGCACTTTCTGTCTTTGTTGACTATCGTTTGTGGGGTGGGAGCAATATTTCTGAGATTGTCATGGATGATCGAAATTTTGGTGCGTTTGAACTTTCGGAATTTTCTGGAAGTTGATTACCTTTTGACTCTGGTAATGCGATATTCTCTCTATTGAATTCATGAGAATACTATATTTAAACTAATCAAAAACAATTATTACGGTTCAGAATAAGAGAGGGATGATAAATCTCTTGATTTGGGTAATATTATTTCTGCCACATTTTTGCTATTCAAAGGCTCCGTATCTTTATCCGCAGATTGATCCACTTGAGATGCTCCAAATAGCGAGCTGCACACAAAGATGAGACAATACTACGAAAAATTTATATTAAATATTATGTATCATGTAAACAATCATGTATTATGACTATATTCAAAACTCACCGTGTTCATGCTTCTGCTGGTGACAAAATAAACAAGTAACTGATGGTTTATTTTCTAAAATACAAGTTTATTTATACATGCTAATTATTTATGAGGGAAAAAATTACTTATTGCTCTGTTATGAACATGAGACTAAAGCAAGGATGAATTAATTAACTTCTTTTTTATAATGAAAAATGGCATATTAGAGAGGTTGCGAAAACTGTATTATAGCCCCAAAACTGTATTATGATTATAGAATTGTGACGTCATCACAATTCTATAATCTTTCTCATTCATTCTTATAATCT
>JAAOWG010000244.1:0-27740 GCA_036491945.1 Paranurophorus simplex
CAAACCAAAAAAGCAGCAATCATCCCCCCCCCCCCTATCAAATATAATATATACGTGACTCGACTCCAGTCCCAAACTGAGATGCAAATAGATAAGGAAATGATAGAAAACTCGTCACTTATTATTCCGTCTTAGTCTATCCCAGTATTTACTCAAGGAAAGGAGAAGAAGGATGATGAAATGGATATGATGAGATCAACAGAGAAAGATTACAATTCAGATTCCATCATCAAGGAAGATGTATAAAGAGAGGATCCAATATTATTATAATAGCCTTATCTTGTTTGAGCTTTCAATGTATTAGCTAAAGGGGGTGTGGTTAAGGGACAAAAAGTAGGGGGTATGGGGAAATTGAGATTTTCTACCGATACCCTTTTGTACCCCGTATATATAGGTATGTAAAGGCTTATATATATTTATATAGAGATAGGATGGGTGGGGTGTGGTTTGTTTGCTTTGAGTGTTTGATTTGAGGGTCTCTTTCTCTCTCTCTCTATTCATTAGATTTGTGATGATGAATCATTTGTGCTCACAGCAACTTTAACAAGATCACAATCATCCAAATCACCAAATCACTATGATCATTTCCTTTCAATCTCCTCCAAATGTTTGAAATTCACGGAGAATCCATTCTCAGCCAGGATGTGAGGCTGGAAATCCTACAAAATCAATTAGTAAGGTGAATTGATGATATAATAGATTTTTTGGGGGGATATGAATGAATAATTTATGTTGCATGAAAGCCCTATGCAGTTGACTCTTTGACTGGTGTCATCCAGTGGTCTCATCCCTTTTATCTGCGGAATCTCAAGTATTATTTATTTATTTATTTATTTTTTTGATCTGCTATTGTGTTGCGGTGTGGAATGGTAAGTGGTAGAGAAAAGATGATGTAGAAATGTATATATCCCACCCCCAGCAGGGGTCCCCCCTTCCACATCTGCCGAGCATTGGAATGAGAGCATATATAGTGCTAAAGATGATCCCAAAAAGGGTGACTGCTCTGTAATTAGGGTGAAAATGCCGACCAAGGGAAATTTGTCACAGCACCACCATAAATCATGAGATGATGAAATAATTCAACCAATTAGTTAATTGATGGAGCAAGTGAGGAAAAAATCCCATAAATCTGTCCCAGCAGGAGCATATGAACCCAACGCAATTGGCCTCTAAAGCATAATAATCCCAATAAATATTTACCCTCCAAAGTGTGCTCAAGTGTCAGATCCCTTAGAAAAGGAGACCCTTTCACTACAAATGACCCACACGAGAGGCATTATTGGATGAGGAGGGAAAACACACGTGACTTTATAGCTTATCAACACTTCCTCATCAACCCTCACTTACTGAAATAACTCATCATGCACAAAGAGGCATCAAAACAGGAAGGAATAGTTTGAGGAAGCAATAAGTTTAGCCACATACTTGAGCAAGAGGTGTGGGGAAACCGTTAGAAAAAAATCATTGCCCTTCCCCTCCATCAAGAGATTATTCAAAGATGCAGATATAATATATACCTTCCTATTAAGGGACAATAAGGACAATGCTTTTTTCGAGGTGACGATAAAGTCTTTGGTTTGAGCTTGACTGGGCTCACTTATAGATTTGATATTTGATGAGGAATCATGATGATGAGAGGGATATACAAGATGAAGAATTTTTGGGATGGGTGGTCCATCCCCCCTCAAAAAAAAAGCTCAAGTGCATCTCATCAAGTTGTGTGTTGAACGTGATGTTTTTGGATAAGGAGAAGAATTTGTTGGTGGTGATGATGGTTTTGGGTGTCTCATCTTGTCTAATAATTGGGAAGAACAAATCAAATTAGCTAATTGCCCCTTGTCTTTTGGGGATCCAAATCCAGTTAGAAAAGCATCACATCATGGGTTGATTGGATTTCACGGCTTTTTCTTCTTCTTCTCTTTTCACCACCCCATCAACCCAAGCCTTTTTAGATCAACCACAAACAACAATGCCCAACAACAAACTTTCATCTCTTTACATTGAACAGCTCTTTATGAAGTTAGGTCAAAAAAAAGAAACAAAAAAGTACAAAAAGGCTATCCTCCAAAAAATCCAAATTTATTTATGTATCACACTTGAATAATATTTGAGCCCAAAGCATTGCACTGTATAGCCCTGGTATTGTCTTATTTTTTTTATTTGATAAAAATGGTGATGACACAAAGGTCTGTGTTGTCCACCGTCATTGACTGCCCTGAGTGCTTGTTCACATATTATTTTAAAATGAAAAGCGTTAGTACAAAGTCAAACCCCCATGATTCCATCAAGTGGGGTCCACTCTTTGTCAAGACTAAAAATCCATGATGGCCGACCAATAATCAAATTACTTTGTTCCTCAACCCTTTTCCTTCTTTTCCTCTCTTTGGATGGAAAAAGATGTAAAAGGGGTTGATAAAAGATGTGCTTTTTTGTAATTTTAAGTGTTACCTGACAAATCCCCTGGAAGTCTTGGATAAAGCATCCCATTCCGAGCCAACCATTCCAGTTGCAAATGATGGTGTGGATTTAATGGGAATGATGAATGGGCAGCTTTGTCCTCCAACGTTGGATGTAAATGATGAAAGGCAGAATTATGTTGTCCTTGGTTCGTATGGAATGGATAAGGGAACAAGGGCCTTATAGGGATGTAGTCTGAAGAAGAGATGGAAGATGAAGTTGGGGGCAATGGGGAATTGGATTTGGAAGGCTCTGATCCCGGGGAGATTGGAGGACTTAAGGATGAGGGAGATGAATGTGAAGGGGATGATGAGAGACCACCCACGACGACCACTTCCTTACCCCCACCACCACCGCTTGAAGGGTACTCACGACCAAGAAGAACATCAATACAAAAGGACTTTTTTTCCGACATTCTCACAATACCCCAAATCCACTAAAGCAGCACCTCAAATATATTTGTCTCACTCCTCCCTCTCCTTCTTGTAGGAGACTTGTCAACTTTCAACTTATCTGTCCGCTTCCCTTCTAATTGCAATCATTCAATGATCATGTAGTTGGTAAGATCAAGTTAAAGTAGTTTTTGAGATCTTTAAGTTTCCCTTGAGGGATTGTTGAGATTGTTGTTGTTACATGGGTGTGAGATGCACAGGAGAGTATTGTTGGCCTTTCTTTTCTCAATTCCTCAAAACCCAAGATAGTTTGTACACTTTTGATGACTTTGAATGAATGATTTGTTGACACTGTGTAAATTAGCTTTCCTTATTATTATTATTCAGCAGGATGAGAATCAAAACTGTTGTTTACTTATTCTCATCCTTTTCATTTCTTTTCACCCAATATTTATTTCTTCCTCAATATTCAACTTAAAGGAATTTATAATTTTCAGAGTCCTTAAAAAACTAAAATTCTCACGCTTCACTTCAATCCACTGAAAAAATCTCAACAAACCACTTGGGAAGAAAGTGCGTCACTTGTCAAGCTTTTGTTGTAGTATTCCATTCCTGTTCATAAGGAGTTGAGGACTTTTCTTGACAACTTTCTACTTTCCGCTTATGTGGTCACAAACTTAGCGTTTTAAACTTCAAAATGCAATTCTCAGGACTTCTCAATTCCTTTTGGGGGAAATTGGCTCAAATTGGGATCAAACTTTGGAACAATGTGGTGTTTAATGAATGCAAAGTAATACTACTAGTCCTTTGAGCATCTGGATTTTTTTATTGGAAACAAAGGGATTGAGAAAAAGTTATGAGAAAGTGTGTGATCCCTTGTTGAAGAAGAAATGAGCCCTTTGATTTGGTTGATGTGAGAAAAGGGCAGAAATAAAGCTCCGCCTAAACTCCAACCCATTGGCCTCTATATGGCCCAGTTACTTTCTCATGAGGGAGGAGAAAGGTGCTGCTGGTGGTGGTGCTCCAACATGTCCTAAACAATATAACAACGTTGTAGTGAAAATATACTCTTATACAAATAAGGTTCTATCCAAGGAAAAACCCTAACCTTGAGGCTTCACGTATTTTCCATGATAAGAAGGATGGACAACTGCCGGTTTTATCCCGCTACTTGATCTATTTACTTCACCAGGCTTTGGAGGCCGTTGCCTATTTTTGAAAGACGTCGACAATCATTAGACAACGTACTAGATGGGAGGATAAACTCAAAAAAAAACATACCTCTTTGGAGAGGGTGATCTAGATCTTGACCTGGAATAAGGGTTAAGTTTGAAAAGCTGTTTTCATCCTTATTATTATTATTGTATATTACTTGATAGGTGGAATAGGAGGTGGAATAGCCACAGGTGGGCCTGATGTCGAGGTTGAAGAATCCCCAATACTGTGTAAAGGAGGAAGAGATGAAGGAAGTGTGGGATTTGTCTGATTGGACTTGATAAAGCTTGACATCTTCACCTTTAGTCTTTGTGGGGCTTTATCATAAATTGCCAAGTACTCTCGCGTAAGCTCCTCCAGTTCCTGGTATGTGCACATATCATCCACATACTTCCACCAGTCTTTACCCTCTTTTGATCTAGGTATCTAAACAATCAAATCAACATCATCCACTCCATAATATAAAAGGGATTTAAAATAGCGTCTTCATACCTGCCACCCAGTCCATTTACAAGCCACATGAATTGCCAAAGTAGCAACAAGAGTTGGTCGATACTGAACGCACATTGTGGTCAAATGCAGACTAAACATGGAGAATCAAGCTAAATTTGTCCAACAAACCTCACTCCCTTACATATTAGTCGCCAACAGGTAGGAGACCTGTCCCAAATCTTTACTGGCTCTTACAAGTTGACAACATTTAATAATATGAGTGTGAGGATGATCTACAGCAAGATCAAATCCAAGGGTTTGAAGTAAAATATTCTCATTCATCACCAGCTCAGCTGACATTTGTTGATAAGCCTACAAAAACCCAGGAAGGTGAATAAATAAATAATATTGTAGACCAAAAAACCTCACCTCTGACTTTGGATCAATCATGGGCTCATTTCTAAATTGAATATAGTGTGACACCCTTACAACATGATCTAATTTCCTTGGTTGTTCTTCCACCTTGGCAGCCAGGAACATCGCCGCAATGGAAATGGCATTACGATGAAAATGTGTGAAGGAATGGAACATATAGAATCTATTCATGTAAACAATTGCCGTATTGTTACACAATTGATTGCTACAAATGAAACAACTCTCTTAACCACCATTCAACCTCCATCATTACGATGTTAACTTACACTTTCAGCTTTTGTCCCATCTCTTGGATAAAACAGGCCGCACTCTGTCTATAACTCAGCTCTTTTTCTGTATCAATTCGACAACGTCGACTGGGCGTGTTCTCCAACCCTGCTTTATCAAAATACCATTTTGTACGATTATTCCTAAACGTAGAATCCTCTTCGGGGGGATTTGTTGAGGGGCCAAGGGATGGAATGTTGAGAACGCTACCATTCCCAGAACCAGTAGCCGTAGGGGCCAAAGCCATTGTTTTTGAGATAACCTTTAATTTAAAATAAATTGGACAAGGTCAAGGCTTGGGATGATTTAAACGAAAAGGGGGCACGAGGTAGATGGAATCAATATCACTTTACCCCAAACTCTGGCGGGAATTACTAATCTCACCGCATCTGTTCAAAAAAGGAGCAGCATCAACTCCTTTGGTATCTCATGGATCTCTTCAATATCCCTCAACTATAAAATATGATGGACAATGATGAAAAGTAAGGACAACTGGTTTTGGCTAATTAAAGGGCTATAAGGGACAAAGATTCAAGTTGAAACAATATAAAGGATATGAGCCTAAACACTATTTTTTTGTCTTCTTTGTTTTAGAGAAGATGCGAAGGATGAGGCAGCTGAGGAAGATGAGCCCTCACCTGTATATACAGCTCATAGGTCAAGAAAAGAGAAATTAGTTATTCGAAGGTAGTATAAACAAAGTTGGAGTGGGTGGGATAAAAACGTTCATGTTTATTTACAGCTTCTCAACCGAGGCGGAGGATGAAGTGATTGTACCACATCAGTTTTTTAAGGATTCGACAAAAACGGGGGTGAGAACTAATCGTAGAACGGCATCTGCTCCACTTTTGGATAAGCTGGTGGTGGACGCAGAAGGGGAAGAAGGACAAGAGATCGGCTCCGCCGTTATCAAAAAAACACCTAAAAAGTATAGAAAGAGGCAAATGAGCTATCCTGCGGCTGCTCTGGACTTTGGAGAATTAAAATCTAATTTGAAATTACAAGGAATCTCGACAGATAAATTGCTACTCAATAAAAGGCCTTATACAAAGAGGAAGTTGGAGCTATCTCCAGATAAATATCAAACTAAATTTACCAAATATCCATCCAAAAGGAAACAATCTCCACTCTCAAAATTTAGAATTGCCACTAACGTAACTGGGAATAAGATAATTGATAAATCTTTACTCAAAAAAGTTGCTTCTAAAAATGTAACGCAACAGAACATTCCTGTTACTGCCACTAGCACAAGTGCGAATATTCAAAAAATGATCACCTATAGGGTTAAAGACAAGTTCAAGGTGTTTGGAAGGAAGAATCCCACGTCCGCACTTAACAACATACAACAAGATGTGAACACAAATGGCCAACTTAACAGACAAGAAAATGATTTTACAAGTATTTGTAATGACGGCGTAGATCCTACGGTTTTATTACCTGACACTCTACTGCTACCCCCACAACCTCCTCTACTACCCGACACAGAACAAAAACCTTACGATCCCGCATTGGAATATCAAAAGGGGTTTTTGGCTCTTCAAAAACTTATGGGAGGAATGAATTTAGAATCTCAAAATGGAGAGACAGTAACTTTTACAATGGCAGATTTATGTGCAGCAGCTATTAGCAAGTTATCAAAATTGTTGAAGAAGCAAAAAAAACTTTTTGGAGAGTTGGATCCTGGTGAGTGTAAATAAGACATTGCTAAAGGGTTAAAATATATGTTGAAAGATATAATAAGTTGGTTTATTAATTTTGTTTGTGATCCGCAGGAGACGACGAGTCAACCGACACAATTTCCTCGGATGATAGAGATATGGATATTAACACTGATTCTGAATCAGAACCCTATCCTGGAGTGGTACAAGGAATTATCCAGAGAAAATGTGATAAGACGCCTGAAGAAATTAAGAAAATGGAATCGCAATCAAAACTGTTTGAGTCGCTAATCTCACAAAAGATTGACAACAGACGTTCTACTTTGACAAAGGAAGAGCTCCAAATGTTTAAGGTGCTAATTGAAGAGGACAGCGAGTTTGAATGCTTGGAAGAGGAGCAGGAAGCAGCGGACTTGTACTGTGAAATTATCCTCAATGAGCTCAAGGCTGAAAAGAGAAAAATGGATAAGTTGGCTAAGGTTTGTTCTCACAAGATTATTTGGAATTATTACTCAACATCCAATTATTTATAGAAAGGGAAAGAAAATCAAGCAAAAGAATCCAGGATTAGGCGTCGTAAGAAATCCAGCATTTGTTTTAAAACATCTGCATCAAAAGAAGTAGAGAACGGTGTTTCTGCAAAAATGTTCACCATACACATTTCTCCTAGTCTGGATGGTGCTATTGCTGGAGATCGTAGTAGTGAAGGTGTTAAAAGTCCTTTTAAACTCTCGGGTACGGATACTGCTGAATATTAAATTATACACTTTGTAATGTTGAAATTCATATTCACGATATTTTCTTATACAGACGACTATTCACAGCGTGTTGAGGCAAATTTGCGTCGTTTAGAAACTGGGGATACGGAGCCTCTGAAGGATATAGTCCCTTTGACGTTGTCCTCCTCTCCACCAAAAGATGACAAAGTATCAACAATTAGGTGTCGTACACGACATATACCAGAAATGTTTTTTAGCAGTGATGTTAGCACTACTAGCACAAGCTGCACTAACGGTAATTGTGGAAACCCTTGCAAAATTACCATTTAATTCCAATTTTTGCAATTTAACACTTAATTCAAACAATAATAGATGAAGGAAGTGCAGCAGCAGAAACCTTAATCTTTTGGAGTCCACCCGGAGAAAGACAGTCGTCGAATCAACTCTCCACTCCTTCATGCCTCAATTCTATTAATTCTCAGCCTCATGGTTCTTCGTTGGGGAACGACGAAGGTCAAATTTCCTCACCATCAAATTCTTTGCCATTGTCATCCAAGGGGGGTTCAAAGGTATTTTTCTGTCAACAATACCCCTTATTCCTGTAAAATGTAGTTTAATCAGTTTTATCGTTACCAGAATCGTTACTCTCGTAACGCACATTCCAGCTTATGTCCTCCGTTTGACAACAACCATTGTAGTTATAATAACCATCACTGTTCATATCCAAGAGCTCACAGTTCAAGATTTTGTATTCAACATGCCGATGAAGGGGCCACAGTTAATTTTGAGAGATGTAAATATGTAAAAGGGACAAGAGAATGTGGGCTGTTTATATCAAAGTCAAATTCTCAAACTTTGTAAGAGTATTTATAAGTTATTTATAAAAACATAATTTATCCTTCTCTTTGTTCTAGATTTTGTGATAATCATGCGTTGAGAATTGCAAATGCGCGAAGAAAAAAATCTAAATATATGAAACCCCTTGACAAGACTGAAGGACTGCTGAAACATTTGAGATGTAATTTAGACAGAGCTGAAGGGAAGATTATGGAAGGTACGTATCTAAACGTTTTTTTAAAACTTTTTTTAATGTTAAACTTGACTTGTTCAAAACAGCGGATTGCATTGGCGAATACTCGGTGAGGAAGGATTTATTGGAAGATGAAAGGGAACCTTTGAATAATGAGTCAGACTCGAGTGCAGCTGAAAGTGATGATGAATTTAGTGCTTTTGATGGTCGAATGGGAGACGATGACTCGGATGTTGATGACTGCGAGTGGACTCCTGCAACCGATGAGAACAATGAACTTGATTATTCATGTCTTAGGTAATTTGAGTAATTACTTACCTCGAGATTTATTTAAGAATTCCTAGAAGCACTATTATTATTACATATATTTCTATTTGTTGTTAAATTCAGTAATAATATTAATTGCAAATAATAGTAAATCAATTTCAGAAATGCTGGGCACTACACTGTAGAAGAATGTGTAAAAATGCACCGTGCCTCTTTGGTTCAGCTTAAAGAGCTCTTGCATCTTCAACTAGACTTATTAAAGCGAAAATATGTTGTTGGATACAAACAATATTGCAAAGAAATTCGTGATTTAAGGTCTCAACGCGTCTCCTTTACCACTAACCCAAAGCATCTCTCAACATCTAATACGGATATGAGCAGTGATCAAATTCAGTCTCAAGTTAAAATTTTTCATGACACTCAATCTGCCATGAATCACAGAAGACATCGAGGACCGAGGTCTTTACTGAGGATGGAAGTGTTAAAGAAGCGTCAGGAATATTTTGAATCATGTAATCCCAACGGAAACCCAAACTTTGGACTGCCTCTTCATCCACAGGAAACAAAGGAGGAGATAAAACTTCGGCTTCGAAGGCAAAGAAAAGGAAAGCCACACATTTGCAATTTCGGTGGGCTTGGGTTGGCTGAGGGAAAATGTACACAGATAGCAGTACCGCTTTCGAGATTCTGTTTTAAACACATTATATATGTTAGTGCTCACGAATTTTAAGGTTTTCAAGGTTTTATAGTCCATTTTAATTACAGGATAAAAATCAAAAGTTGTACATACCTTGCAATTTTCGTCTTGGTCCTTATCCAGAAGATGTCTGCCATACTCCTGTGTTATCTCATTTGGGAAAACTTGGATGCTGCCTTCACACTCTTCCTTTGCCCGAAAAGGATATTCCAGATGGTTTAGACAAAAAGTCGAAATTAGAAAACGAAATAGACAAGTTGGTTGAGGCTGAAGATGCCTCATGCTCTGGCTCTGATGAAAGCGAGAATGAAGAGGTATAAATTGCAACAGTTTTTTAGTCAATTTTATTACAACATTTGATCAAATAGGATATGGTTCGAGAAATGGAAGAATTGGTTGGGGACGAAGTTGTAGATTTGGATCATTACCGTGAAACCGTCAACTCTTTATACAGAAAAGGGCTTTACATTACTGATTCTGAGGAGAGTGAAGACACGGATGAAGGAGAAGATGAGGTTATATCTGGCCAACAACAAATTTTATCAGCAGAAGATTCGATTCAAGGATGGGACGCAGTCGGATAAATCCATTATTTTTGAATATGTGCCATGATTGTTGGCTCATTAATCTGTTATGATTTCATATAAATTGACATATACTGTCACTTGCTATCGTAAGATATTATTTATAACTTTTATTTCAATTCTCTCATTCACCTATTACATTGGGAATCTTACACCATGGCACACAACGTTCATGTTACAAAATAAATAATCTTTTAATAAGTCACATGGTCAGGTCAATCTTAATTATAAATCCAAAGAGTATGATTCCGACGTTCTTGTTATTAACACCAAATACATTGGAGATGAGATTCACAAGTTATTATTACTTAATAAAGAAGTTAAAGAGGAAAATAATGCTCCAGCTTTTGAGTTTTTCTAAATTTATCTGTAGATTTAAATGTGAGATTGTTTACAATTTTGAATCTTAACTGATTATGGGAGAAAGCGGTATTCATCAGTTTGATGAATCTCTTCTTTGAGAGGTTTTCAAACGAATTTAACAGAAATATATATTTTTGCATTGCTTTTTTTCAATAATACTTTAATAGCTCCCACAGGTAAATTGATTGATTAAGTTGGACGTGTGCGTGAGTGGATAAATGCTAAGTTGGAAATATTGGAATTGTTAAATTCTACTCAACAATCTAAGTAATCTAAATCTAAGTATTGTCTATTTTTTGGTCGTTGTTGCAAGATAAACTCAAAAGCAGGTCTGCTTCAAGTGTATTTTGCGGAGTATCCACAGATTGGTTACTACCATTTAACAAAAGCTTCTTTGGTGACATGGAGTTGATTAATTTTTGGGAATACGCAAGCTGCTTCTGCTCTTTCCATTCTTTCTTGGCGAAAGCTCTCTTTAATTGACCGTCCCAATCAAGATCGACTAGTCCTCCTTTTCGAGCTATCTGAGATTTAACCTATGGAAGAGGATCTTATGACCAGAGGTTTGAAATAAGCCTAAACTTACTCTATTTGCAAACTCAACAGAAGACTCCCCTTGTCTTATGTACATGGGAGGTAGGTACCAAACATCACAAACTATTGCCCAACTGCTCATCATCATCAACAAGTATTGAACCATTGAATATCTACTAGAATCCCAAAAAGGGTCTCCAAACCGGGCATCATACTATCAAATTAAAAACGCCCAAAAATTGAAGAGACAAAAACCAAAATATAGAATTGAATGCAATTACTCACCTTAATGGCAACTGGGTATATTGCTCCTCCAACCTCAAATGAGCCTTTTTTGAACTGCATCACAGCACTATTATTAATACAAGTGCCTTCAGGAAATATAAGAATGGGAAGTTTTTTAGAATCTTCCACGTGTTCTTTTAGCCTCCTTGCTACAGCCTCACGATCCTTCATCTCCGAACGCTCGAACCAAATGTGTGATGATGCACGGGCTAATGCTCTTTGAAGAACTCCGAGAAATCCTCCATGACGCTGCCCAACCTTGCAATAAAAATATCGGAAAAAACTTAGGTAAACGCTTTGCCAAATAGTGATTAATTATGGTCAATTTTATGATAAATTTTAATAACTAATACCATATCATAACACTGATCAACGGCAAGAACAAGGACGTCAATAGGTGAGGTATGATTGGCTACACAAATCCCACCTCCTTGTGTTATCTTCTTCCCTTGCCTACTTCGACTGGCTGTAATTTGAGCGCAAATTAGAAATTGATTCATTTCAAGTTATTCATATACCTCCAGCAGGACCGTTCTCCAAGTGATGATGGCTGATGACTGCTGATAGAGACCAAGACAAAAATTCAAATGCATGCAGATAAACAATCCTGTACAATTTCCGTTTGAGAGAAAAGTTGGAATCTGGAATGCATCCAACCAAGGCAGTTGACATTGTTAAAAAAATGACCTGTGTAGCATAAAAACATTTTAATTAAACTCTACTGCTGCAGAAATTAAAAATCAAGGTTAAATATCAAACAACAACAGCCACCAGATAAAAGAGATTTACAAAATAAAGACATCAAACGACTCTCAAATCCTCACTTTGTACAATCAAAAAAAGTAAAGTTAAAAACAAAAGGATTTTTTGCACCGCAGTTGTTATTCAGACATTGAATTGATTGTTTAAGACAAATCTTATGGAACCAAAAGGAATTGCTTGATTAATCTGAATGTTGCTTACCCCAAAAAAGCATATTGTAACTCGAATTGGAAGAAGAACACAATAGCGTATGAGAAATCCCAAAATCCAAATTATGGAAAGACGCCATGATATAAATTCATACACCCTGTTTGTCCTTGTCAGCAAGTTCCATGACTGGTAAATAACAACAAATCAATTAACTTCATTCTCCTCCCAACCCAATCAATGGGAAATGAATACAACATGTCATCTTGTTCATTGAACAAGATAAGCCTTGTTCCCTATCCCCTTGTAGATTGAGTGTAGTAGTAACATAAATAATATGACGTGTTTTATGGCATCATTGACTCTAAATACTAATAACACTCAGCATTCGACACTTGACATTTAAAGATGAGTCATTCCTCAAACTATCAATCTTATTTCCCCTCAATAATACCTTAAGTTCTTCTGATGCAAATCTTTGAGTAACTTGATCTTGGACAATGGCTTCAATCCCAGAATGAACAAAATCAAAGATATCGGACAACTCAAACTCTGAATCCTTTTCTAACCTATTCTCATCTTCCTGTAAAAACAACAACACTTTGATACCTAATCCCTGTGAATAAAGTAGTTATCCCCCCATACCTCGGGATTATCTCCTAAATCTTCAGAAAGGCTGGAAAAGCTATTTGCATCCAAATAATCACTATCCGAGGCAGTTGATATTCCATCATCCACCTCATCCTCCTCTTCATCATCCTCCTCATCCCCTAGGACCCTTTCCTCTCCTTTATCCTCTTCTCCTTGTCCTTTATATTTCAATTTATTTGCCTTATCTATCCTCCTTTTCCCATACTATATATCGTTCAAAAAAGGGAACAATTAAAATCATCTCCGTTCCTTCCTCATCTGAAGATGAGCTAACCAAAGCAAGACACTTGTATTACCTCAAAGATGTAGAGGAGGAATTGAATGTACTTTTTCCTAAATCCCAAAGATTTCCCCAGCTCGGAGAGTAGATAAACGGAGCAGATGAAGATTGACACGGGTATGGATAGGGATATCAAAAGAGCTGCTTCCACCACCCCCATACCACCCTGTACCCACCCTCTTGTTACGATTACCTTATCAATAGCAATAAATCCCTCAATATCAATATACAGAGGGATTAGCAACTATATATCTCCTGGAGTTTGTCCAATGTAAGCAACACCTACGTGGTGGTGTGCACTGGGTTGCTTTCAAAAGAAGAGGTAAATCGAGACTGTGGATTATGAGACAATTAAATACATCAACATGCATTTGTGCTTCATCTAAGTGAGTGTTGGGGTGTGTGAGGAGGAATATATAAAGGTTCAATTTATTTTTTATCCTTTACAAAAAAAATGTCATCTCCTCAGACCCCCCACACACTCTAGTCTTCCTCCTCCCCTCTGTATTTCAAGCGTGGGAACTGCGATGATCCAAAAGCTATAATCTAGATATTCATTCTCCATTATTTTGCATGCAACTCCGTTTATTGCTTGTTCAAGCTCAAATGGATAAGTGGACTTGATAATAAATATTTAATAGTAGGGGATTAGCCCATCATTTCTTTCGTATAGCTTTTAATATCCATTCAATCCCGTCCTGTTGGGGAAAAACAAAGGATTTTATTAGAGGAAATCCCCCCCAAAAAAAGTTAGAAAAAAAAACAAAAGGAATTGCAAGTCATACTTACTCGTACTCCTTCTCCTGTGGCTGCAGAACATCCTTGGATTTGCCATGCACGATCCCTTATAACATGAAGATTTAAAGATCTTGCAATTTCAGCCGTGGTTGCGGCATCCGCCAAGTCCTGTTTGTTCCCAAACACAATTAGAGGAACTCCACTCATCTTCTCGTCTTCCAATAAATCAAATAATATTTCACCACTCTCACCCAACCGTTTCCCATCTGCACTGTCAATCACGTAGATCTATACATATGCAACAACAACAAAGGATGTTAACAGGTTATATGACAAAGGAAATGAAAATGAGAAAAAAACAAAGATTTTTTGGAGTTACAAGTGCATCTGCATTTTCCAAGTAGTTTGTCCAATAAGGGCGAATGTTTCGTTGACCCCCAACGTCCCAAACGTTAAGCCTGAACCCTGACTCGGTTTGGACGGTTTTAACGTTGAATCCTCGAGTTGGCGAGGTTTTCATATGCTCATCCGTTTCATTTGCAAGCATCTTGAGCAACGTTGTTTTACCAGCATTGTCCAAACCCAAGAGTAAAATACGGTATTGGGCAACCCCACTATTAGCACTCGTATGAACGGCTAACTTTCTTAGAAGAGAGAGAAGACCCTGAGAATAGTTGGGACTTGTTTATAAGCTTGCCTATATATATTTTTACTTTTTTTTTAGTAAAATACCATTTTGATGATTATATGATACTGTGGAGGCACTCAACTGAGCTAGTACGATTCCTTCTTTGTATGATTTGGACTTGTTGTGTTTCTATTATTCTAGTGATTAGTGGACCAAGCCCTTTTAATCTTGTTTTAGCTGATAAATTAAAAAGCTTTTATGTTTGTGATGGAGAAAGTAGTGGTAGGCTAATGCCTTTTGCTTTGTTGTCCCTCAAACCATGGAGACGACGTCGACTCAATTGTTCACTCCTTTTTACAAAGCCCACAAGTGACAGCTTCATAAAAATGTTAAAAGCTATAAATTATTTTTTTGTGCTGATAACATAAACCCCATATATTCAACTCATTGAATTTAGATTTATTTTCCTCGTGAACGAGAAGAGTACAAAAAGCCCTAATTTAATTATTACGGAAATTGAACATTACTTGATATTAAACAATTACTTGACAAACTTGGCAGGTGAAGCAATGTGATTTGGTCTCACTTGATTTCGAGGATTCCCAATTATAACTTCAGTCTGAAAATAAACGAAATGCTAATTACACATTTCACAAAATATTTCAGTATTTAAAAAAAATATACGTATAGTATAGAAAAAGCTTTGGCATAACACTACTAGGCGATTCTTCGTGCAATGTAATAATATTAAACGCGTTACCCTCACTTACCTCCGTAGATGGAATATTATTTTTATCCTTATGTACATTCGATAATTTAATTAACGAAAAAACTTGTTCATTTTAAAGCAATTCTGAGAGAGCGGCACAAATTGTTTAAAGTTATTGAAGAAAGTCGAGAAATTATCAAAAATATCTTATTGTATCACTGTTATTTTGCACGAGTTGACTATGAAACTTTAGTAGGGTTCAGTCCATAAGCGAGTTCACTTTCACGGGTTAAAATTACATTTACCTTCTCGAGAGCATACTTCAGCCGATCGTACATCTCTTGAGTAAGGCCTTTATTCATGGTTGACAATTTGTAAGTTCGCATACATTTGTTTGAGCCGAGAGTAGTAAGAGCCCCCAAAAGAGGACAAAGTATCATTTTAGTGTGATCCCGGAAATTGTTGATTTGTAAGGTTCCATTAGATAGAACCATTACAACGGCACGAGAAGTACGAAACCAAGTCCACATGTTTGGAACTCGTGCAATGCAATCTGAAGCTGGTCCGTCACGGCCACCAGTCGTCTAGATAAATAAATGAAGGGAAACACAAAATTAAAATTTGCTATCTTCTCATCATTTAAACAATGTTACTCTACCTTCATCAAATTATCCTGCATGTACTGTTGAAAATACTTTAAAAGTTTAACTTTCTTCACTAAATCTTCCGGGTATTGATCCACTCGATGATACTGCTCCGTTCCAGTCCTCTCAATGTAATGCATACTCTTCATGTCCGACAACAAAATAATTTTGGTTTGATCATTGAAGCTGACGCCAATGGAGTCATCCGACAAGTGATAACCAAATCCATACTTGTCTGAGTAGTCCACCCACTTGCAAATCCAAACCAAAGGACACTGAGTTGGATCTTCACTTTCATCTAAGAATTAATATAATAAAATAAGAAATTAGTAAATAAAAAATAGACTTTTATAGGGTTTCATTCCTACCATCATCCAATGTTCTTTTGGGATTCGCTTCAATCAGCATCCTCAGTTGCTCTCGCAAATTTCGCATGTGCTCCAAAATATCAATGCCATCGTAGCAGTCCATCGGAGTTTCAGGGTTGGCAGTTACTCGTGGAATGGGATGTATATTTGGATTTGGATGCTTATTAAGAACAGAGGAACGGGGAAGATTACTTTCAGTAAGCGGCTTCTTAAAGAGTGCAGTTTCCGGCTTCGCAACTTGAGAAGAAACCGAAAACTTTCCAGTGTTGCTGAGAGCAGGAGTATTCTGCTTGGCAGTTTCAAATCGAGGAGCCATAGTGAGAACAGAAGGAGGTAGAGTAGCTGGAATGTATCCTGTAAAACAAAATATCACAAGTTTACCCATTTTGAGTCAAATCCAACAGAACATACCTTGAGCCATGAATTCCGATTGCATCAGTTGCTTAGCTGTTGGTCGCAATGCAGGATTAACTTGTAAGAGTTTACCCAAAAGCGCTTTTGCAGGACCGCTGACCCTTACAGTTTGTGGAAAGTAGTACTCCCCCCGTTTGATTTTATGGTAAGTGTCTCTCAAAGTTGAGGTTTCAAATGGAGGACGTCCAATGATCAAAGTATATCTATGATTAATGGAAATATTCAAGGTATGAATAAAACGAATAACTCATCCCCAATATACAAGCTTACAGAATGCATCCAATTGACCAAATATCCACCTCATAACTGTGCCCTTTTTTCCCCAAAACCTCTGGTGCAATATAATTTGGGGTTCCACAAAGAGTCTTTTTCCTCTCTCCATCAAATTCAATTGTTGTTGCTAATCCAAAGTCTCCAATCTTGAGGCACATATTTTCCGCAATGAAAATGTTTCCCAATTTTAAATCCCGATGAATAATATGTTTTTCATCATGCAAGTACTGCACAGCTAGTGAAATCTGTCGCATGAAATATCTCGCCTCCGTCTCCGTGATGGCTCTCCTTCTCTTTTGAAGTTCCATCAAACTCTACAAACGTTTACTTAGTAGAACCCAAGGAAAGCTAAGTTAAAACCCAAGCTAAAACCTCACCTTTTTACTGCAAAGTTCCAAAGTAATGTACACATTAGCATCATCCTCAAAATAAGAGAGGAAATTAACCACAAACTCATGACTAAGCTCTCTATGAATCTTAATTTCCTGAGCCATCTTTTCCCGTTGATGTTGTTTCTTCAAGAGATTTTTGTTCACAACTTTACACGCATAGATAGCATTGGTTTTGGCATCAATCACTTCAAAACATCTTGCAAATCCTCCCTACAAATAAATACTTGTAAAAAACCATTCCACCGGTTTCATATACTTCATGGGGGGGGCGAACCCCCTTAAGCACCCATGCTCATCAATCCCATGATGGATACTCATGTTCGCATCCATCCTTCTACAAATTCCAGATAACCCCCCCCCCCCCGGCACTCACCTTCCCTAAAAGTCTTCCTCTATTATACTTTGCTCCCGTTCCCTTATCAAAGATTGTGGGTGGCACCTCCGCGGCCGTTGTGTTCAAAGCATCCTCCTTTGGTGGAGGTGGTGGTATATTTTTAATCCCACCAAATCCTCCTCCTCCCGTCCCTCCAGTCCCTCCAGTCCCTCCACCAACCAATATTCCAGCCATATCTCCTTCCAGGGCCCGCAAAATAATAATGACCAGTACAAAATATTTTATGACAAACCGCGGGAACCCCTCATCTCCATAGGGAGGAAGCAATAAGGAGGCTCAAGGGATCATCCATAACCTTTGATGGGGAAAAACCTCCTCCCCCTTTAGCCCCCCCTACTATTCCTACAACATCTTCCTTGATAAAGCATCCCTTGGAAAGGGGTTGAGAGCCCTTCGGGACCCTTGATGATATTTCCCCATGTTGTAGGATGGGATTAGTGCAGTGCAATGATCTAACGTGATTTGTGCATGGGGCTTCCTCTCTCCAATGGTGACTCAACCCCCGAAATGAATTGAGCACATTCATATTCCTTCTCTCTGGTGGAAAACAGGTCCTCCTCATCATCTCTTTTTTTCTAAAAAAAGAAGAAGGATTTTATTCGTTTTTAGTAAATTTATTGGAAATCAATCAATTTCAACTCAAGGGTAAGTTGAAGGGGGAATGGGGAGAGGAGGGGTATGCGGTGCAACTGGGATTACCTCAAAGGAAGAAAATTTTGGAAAATTTTACAAATTTTTCCAAATTTTCTTGTCTTTGAGAGAAAGAATGTAAAGTAGGGGGATGAGAAGGGGTTTTTGTTCATTTTCTATGAGAGTTTACAAATACAATGGGTGGGGTTGACGGGATTTCTTGGGAAATAAGGAAATCCAAAAGTATTTGATATTTTTTTTATTTTTAGGATCATTGTTTTGCGTGAAAATGGCTTTGAAACGAATCAACAAAGTAGGGCTCTTGTACTGGAGAATTTATTAATTGTAAATGATTTTTTTAGGAATTGCAAGATCTTGGGAGTGATCCACCAGCTCAATGCTCTGCTGGACCAATTGGAGATGATCGTAAGATTTACTTAAATTATGGGGAAAGAGTCTAAATTTTACATGATTTTAGTATTTCATTGGCAAGCGACGATCATGGGACCGGTAAGTAGTTTTGTTTGAGCCTTCTCATTTTTTTTGAGCTTAATGATTCATACTTGAGTTGATGGATGGGCTATATGTGTGAGTTGTTTAATTTCATTTGTTGTTTTACCCACCAGCCGGACAGTCCATACCAAGGTGGAGTATTCTTTTTGTCAATTCATTTCCCAGTGGATTATCCATTCAAACCACCAAAGGTGTCATTCACTACAAGAATCTACCATCCAAACATCAATGCCAATGGGTCCATTTGTCTTGATATACTACGATCGCAGTGGTCCCCAGCCTTGACTATTTCGAAAGGTGAGAATCTCTAAAACATCTCCCCCTTTTGAATGTTTCCTATTTAAATCCTTTTAATTCTTTTAACAGTTTTGCTATCGATCTGTTCACTTCTATGTGACGCAAATCCAGATGATCCACTCGTCCCTGAAATCGCTCGCATCTACAAGACGGATCGCAACAAGTACAACGAACTCGCTCGTGAATGGACTCGAAAATATGCTATGTAGTCAATCCCAATGGAAACTCAAGTCACCACTATTGAATTATTTTTCTTACTCCATGTCAAACTCACTTATTCGTTAGGTTTAGGTACTTACGTGTAAGGCCAGTTACCGTAATAATTTTCATTGCATAGCAATCCCCTCGAAAAAAAATAAGTCAGCTATTATAATAAATTTCAAGTTTTTCATTTCTCTTACTTAATTTACATTTTCATCGTCCTCCAACCCCAAGCTCATAGTGCTCTCATATCCCATATACAGGATTGCAGGTTGCATAACACATTGCACAAAACGCAATTTTCCACAAAAAAACAGGGGCGGGCCCCCTCCCCCTACTTTCCATCAAGGTTAATTTCTCCTAATCTCCAAGTTATCCAACTCCCTTGTGCTTGTCTTTGCTGCTGTTTGTTGCTAAGGTTGTTCTTCCCATGTGTAAGGGGGTTACTCCCCTGTTTTTGTGTGAGAGAAAGAGAAAAAGAAGGTGGATTCATCATCCTTTGCAAAGTTCGTCAGTTGGCATTGGAGCTCTCTGCTGTTCATCATAATAAAAGAAGAATAAAGAAAAGATGTCTTCACCCAGCGCTGGGAAAAGAAGGATGGACACTGACGTGATCAAGTTGATCGAGTCTAAACATGAAGTAACGATATTAGGAGGACTCAATGAATTTTGCGTTAAATTCTACGGACCCTCTGGCACCCCTTATGAAGGAGGAATATGGAAGGTTAGAGTTCATCTTCCAGAACATTATCCATTCAAATCCCCATCCATTGGATTTATGAACAAAGTCTATCATCCAAATATTGATGAAATCTCAGGCACCGTTTGCCTTGACGTTATTAACCAGGCTTGGACGGCGCTGTATGATTTGTCAAATATATTCGAGTCATTTTTACCACAATTGTTGACCTACCCTAATCCAATTGATCCATTAAATGGGGATGCTGCAGCCATGTACCTTCACAAACCTGAAGAATACAAAAAGAAAGTCGCAGGTAAGGTGGATGCTCATTTATGAAGGATCTCAGCACATCATTACATTGCCTCTCTTGTTGTTTGTTTAGAATATGTGCGAAAATATGCGTCAGACGAGTCCCTTGGGGATCCAGAGGTCAAAGATAGTGCAAATTCGTCCGAAAAACCCGGGTCAACATCCAACGGCAACAACCTCTCATCGGATTCAGAGTCCTCAATGTCGGATTTTTCAGAGGATGAAGCTAGAGATATGGAGCTATAACATAACGAGTAGTAATGAGCATATATATATGAATTATTAACTTTTGAATCATTATTCTTTTGTTATATTAAACAAACTGCGTTCTTATTGGACTCATTAGCATTCTCTAAATCATCACTACTCCTCCGACTGGAGGAGTTGACCAAGTTTAAATAAGACATCTTTAGTTTAAGCTTTTTATACAATGGCTCTATTTCAAGGATTTTAGCACTACCAAGACATTCATCATTATGATAAAATACGGCTTGTTGACCCGGGGTTAGAGCCCTTGTGGGAATTGACAACCAAATTTTTCCCCCTCCCCCTTGAGTCTTGTATAAAAGAGCTGGAATTGTCCACTCTGTGTGTTGAAATTTAAACATAAATCTGTAAAGCATGTTTCAATGTAAATTGAGGCAGCATCATTTAAATAGAAAAACCTACGGAAAGGGTTGATTTTCCCTGTAAAAAGGAACATCACAAATCCAATGTGGCTCATCCGTAAATAATATTCTTGAATAAAGTGCTGGATGATCTCGTCCCTCAACAGTGTAAATTATCTGACTCGTTTGATGACGTGATGCAACATAGGACTTTAGTTTTGATCCAGAAACTCTACATCGTTGCCCCAATGTCCAGTGATGTACTCCTAGATGAGATCCAATAACCCTTCCTGTGTCCAAGTCTACAAATGACCCTGGTGCATTGGCAATGTACTCTGATATAAACCCTGAAAATGATCTTTTCCCTATAAAACAGATTCCAACGGAGTCCTTCTTTTGAGACAACTTTTGTAATCCTAGATCTCCAGCAATCCTTCTAACTTGATCCTTATAAAGGTGACCAAGAGGGAATAACGTCATTTGTAATGCCTCTTGATTCACACTGCTAAGAAAAAGGGTTTGATCCTTCCTCACATCCACGGCCCTTTTAAGCCTAACCCTTCCCTCTAAATCATTAGAGATCCTTGCATAATGACCAGTAGCAATATAGTCAGCTCCCCACCTCTCTCGGGCATACTTCCAAAAGGCCCCAAATTTAAGGAAACGATTACAAAGGACGTCGGGATTGGGTGTAAAGCCCTTCTCATAGTCGGACACAAGGGTGGAAAAAACATGATTCCAATACTCCTTCACAAATGATACCTGGACAAGGGGACAAAAGCTGTATAAATAATTCTTTATATCCTCCTCCTCCCCCTGTACCGTATGAAATGGGATGGATAGATGATTACATGCGGCTTCTGCATCTGCTATATCCCCCCCTCTATTTAAACCACACCCCCCTTCCTCATCCTGTTCATCCCAATTCTTCATAAACATCCCAATCACATTGTACCCTTGACGTTTTAAAAGGGCGGCAGCAACGGCGCTATCAACCCCTCCAGACATTCCACAAATTACCTTTTTTGAGCCGCCCTTCAACATAGCCCCCCTGCCCCCCTGGATAAGATGAAAAGGAGTTGATGAAGAAGAACTAAGAACAAATGAATAAAAAAAAACCTTCTTCCTTCACACGTGGGTTGAGTTCCCGCCAAAAAAATCCCTTCCTCAGCCTCAGCCTGAGATTTCCAAAAAAATGGCTGAAATTCCCAAAAACTCCGTGCTCTTTGTCTGTTTGGGTGAGATTGATGAGATCACAATGAGGTTTTTGTAGTTTGGATTTATTGTAGGAAACATTTGTCGTTCACCCATTGCGGAAGCCGTTTTTTCCCAATTGCTCAAAGATGAGGGGATATCTAAAGACTGGGTTGTGGACTCTTGTGCCACCATGGACTATCATACGGGGAAAAATCCGGATAAAAGGGCCCTTAAAGTGATCAAAGAGAAGGGAATAGAGTATCAACACAAAGCACGGACGGTAAGGAAAGGGCCCCTTCCCCCTTTAATCCTTCCCTTTACAGATCAAAGCACAGGATTTTAATACGTACAAATACATTCTGGCAATGGATGAAAGTAATATTGAAGATTTGAACTCAATGCGACCAAGGAATGCTACAGCCCTCATCCAACGTCTTGGAGAATTTGATCCAAATAAAGTACTCAATGTGAGGGACCCTTATTATGTAAGATTTTTGTGTTGGAAAAGATAAGATGAAGGGGATGATAAACATTGATATAGGATTCTGGGGATAAGGGTTTCTTTGATTGTTATGATCATTGCCTCCGCTCTGCAACAGCGTTCCTTCATTCCGCTCAACATGGGAAAATATAAAATTTAAAATTTGAATCCAAAATCTATTTCATATCAAATTATGAATAAAAAAATTTGAGAAAATTTTCCTCCTTTTGCCGTTGTCATGACAATCCTCCTTGGTGATTGTGGGATTTCTCATTTTTTCCTTCGTCATTGTACTTCCGTCTAACGAGCTGAGCACATCTTGATCTTTTTATTCCGGGCTATTATTCACCTTATCTTGAATACTTTGCTGTAAGGGCACTCCTAGTATCTCGTCATGACAAAGGACAAGGTTGGAAGCGTCATCCCACCCAAGAAGCTTGTGCCTCCACCAAAAAAGAAGTTTTCCATCCTCTTCGTCAGTCAAGGTAAGTCCAACAGGGGGGCTAGAGGGGGGGGATAACTTCCAATTACAAATAACAATCCCTCCCTCATTGTTGGTTACAAGTATCCTATTTTAAGGGCATTCTTTTGTGCCCTTAAGGCCAGAGAGGGAGAGCCAAGTCTATCTATGGGGATAAAATTTTCTCAATCTTTTTCACCCTTTGATCTCCATTTGTTTTAAATAGATTCCAAGCTGAAACATGTCAAGACTCAAGCTGAGAAGTGTGAAAGCGCCTTCCGCCTCATTTTGAAGGATCTTGGGATAAGCTATGATTGGATTGTGGACAGTGAAGTCACTGAGAGATATTTTGTGAAGAAGAGGATTGGAAAGATTCCACCAAAGAATGGTTATCCCAATAAAATCCTATTCAAAGCTATTGAGAGAGATGGAAAACGAGTGGTAAGGACAGCCACAATCTTATAAAGCATCTAATGAGATTTGTACAGATGAAGGAAGAGGACTACTACCGATTTGATTACATTGTTCCCATCAGCATCTTTGAGTTTGAGAAGGTGGACTCCAACCGACCTGAGGATGAAGGAACTAATGCTCGAGCAATTGGAAAAATTCGGCGTCTAAGCTTTTACTGCAATTCACCCCGAGAAGGAAGGCTTGTGGATTTCTCAAGGGTAAGATAACCAACCATATGTAAAGGATGATTAGTAGTTTGACAATTGACATGTCCAGTGCACCAATGATGATGTATTCAACATTGCTTTGAGGGCTAGTCTCGAAATTATTCAATGTGCAGCTCTGGACAGGATGGCTCAACGTCTTTTGGAAGATGATTGATCTCCAATCTCAATTCTCCACTATTATAATGCACTGCATCCAAAACCCTAGGTTAAAATTTGAATCTCGATAAACAATGTGTAAAACATCCTGAATAATTAATTGGAAACTATTGTGTAGGATTAAATGTAATATCTCTATACGATGAAATAAATGTCTTTGTGTGTTTCAAATACATCCTCTATTATTTCTCCTCATACTGGGATAATCATAGTTGATTTGATAACCTTATAACCCGAGCTGTCTCTGTCCTTATCTATTGTCCCAGTGTCAACAGCTCACTCCCAACATTTACAAGCTTTGCACAGAACTTCAACCTTTTTTGGGATCCTATTCCTTTTGAGAGAGCACTTGAGTAGCACTTGAGTGTCTATAGATAATATAATCTACTCTCTCTCTTCATATCTTCAAGTGTGATGATTGAACATCCATAAACTTTCAGTTTCCATTTACTACGTTTTTAACCTTCAACAAGACAAGGGGAAAGAATAAGGCTCAAAATTATGATTACAGTAAAACGGCTCAATAAAGGAGGACATAAATTAGTTCAAGATATTCAGCCACCATTAACCAGGGTTCGGTGGACACCTAACGTTTTATTTAACTTGCTATAATTTATTTATAATTGGAAATGATTGCAGGTGGAATTGCATGTTCATATTGATGGATCCTTGAGACATGAGACGATCTATGAGCTAGCAAAGTATACACGCATCTTTCCCTTCATTTGTATTTATTCTTTTGGATACTTTTTTTTGCAGAGGGAAAGGTTTGAAGCTTCCAGGGAAAGGATCTTATGAAGAATTGGTCGATTATCTTGTTATAAAGAAACCTCTGGGGCTTCAAGATTTTCTTAAAAGGTTTGACATCATTCTTGACTGCCTAAAGTAAGAAATATATTCCATTATTATGAATACAATGGAGTGAATTGATTATGCATTTATTGAACCAGAGGGGACATCTCCGGAATTGAAAGAATAGCTTATGAGTTCGTCCAAGATGCTGCATCTCACGGGATCCTTTACTCTGAAGCCCGATTTTGTCCTCACATCCTTCTTCCAGATCATATCAAGTCCCAAGAAAGGAATGAAGAGAGACGCCAATGGGTGTGGGACGTTACATCAGCTTTAATCAAAGGACTCAAAAAAGGTCAACATCATTTCAAATCCAAAGTTAATTTAATTGCGACGACGATACGAGGATACCCCGAGTGCTGGTATGCAGAAACTTTGGAACTTTTACTTGATCAAGGATTTCATGAGGGTCGAATCGTTGGAGTGGATATTGCTGCACTCCCGGACACCTCTTGTGAATCCCACATGCTAGGCTCACCCCCCATCACATTCTTTGATGATGCAATGAAACATGGAATACATAGAACTGTTCATGCCGGAGAATCTGGAGGAAGTGAACAAGTGGAAGCAGCTCTTGATCTTCTTCATGCCGAAAGGATTGGACACGGTTACAGACTTGTGGAGGATTATGGTGGTAGTAAGGGAATGTACGAGAGGGTCAAAAGGGAACAAATCCACTTGGAATGTTGTCCTTGGTCATCAATCCTAACGGCAAGCGTCCCTATGACCCAACACCCACATCCCATTGTCCAGTAAGACTACAAGATATTTTATTACATTGGGAATTATGTTTCTTATCAATGAGTGTAAAGATTTTTTCAAGATGATTTCAACGTTTCTGTCAGCACTGATGATCCAACGGTTACAGGGACAAGGATGGATGATGAGTACAATTTATTATCCAGTTGGGGACTCAATGAAGCGCACTTTGTTCGTGGAGTAAGCATTATACATTAGAGCTGCATAAGGAGTTTATCTTATGTTGTTGTACTTGTTAAGAATTTCAACGCAGCAAGATCCTGTTTTCTTCCGGAAGCTGAGAAAAAGGATTTGATTGAAACGTTGGGTAAAAATTATGGAGCTGTATTGTGAATGAGTATTTTTATTCATGGATATTAAAGCGTAATTACTATTGTGTTAATCAATTCCTTATTTTTAAATGAGATCATATAATATCATTGATAACATTGGAAAACATTTTCATCGTTTATCGTAAAATACAATTAGTGAGGGGATTGTGATATGTTTAATTCCCAACACATTCAATTATTAAAACAGTCTTATCCACAATTGAAAAACAAAGTTGATGCAGTTACTCCATTAAGCGTTTAATCATTTCCTGTCCGTTGCATATAATCGGAAATGGAGAACATAATAATATTTGACTATTTTCATTGACCTTCCTAATGTTGGGGTGTTGTGGGTAAACTGTTTTCAGTCTTGTATAATCCGAATCTACTCTCGAGGTAGCTCTTTCCCATACAAATTAAACGGATTTGATGAATCAGCACCAAAGTCAAGAGAAATGCAACCCCAAGTCCGTACATTGAAATCACAAAGGTGAGTGTCAACCTAATATTGAGACCAATCATGGGTTTGAACAATAAAATTTATAAATTAAAAGCATACAACAAGTTTCCACTTCCATATGCCTCTGGACATTGAATTGGAATGAGTAGCCAACGATTTGAAGTGGAAACATTATCATTGAATCCCCACCCACGGAATAAAAATATTGGGTAACATATCGAGGTTAATGTTATCATTATAGTGTAGTACAACCATGAAGATGAAAAAACAAGGGTGGCCACAAACGCATATTTGTTTGACCTTCCAATGCAAGTGTTTAACCAAACGCAATGATGATCCTTTAAAATGCCTTTTACTCTACTTTGTACACAGTTACATCAAAACTTACCCGATGATCAATTACTTTTCGACATTTTTTACAGTAATCATAATTTTTCCTTTTTTTCATCCCCTCCTCCACTGAATTTGAAGGGGGTCGAGAATGTTGTCGACATTGGGCTCTTGTGACCAAAATCAGGATGAATCCAACCCCTCCAAGAGATAGACTAATAAAATACTCCAACCTTGTTAATGCCCCATACAACTTGTGGGTTACACATTCAAATATCTGAAATACCAGGATCTTAATGATCTTCGTATACTTTTTATAACTTACAATATAAGAGAGTAGCATGGAGTAGAGTGTAAAATTGAAGTAGAATGCAGAAGAATCTTGGATCCTAAATCGTTTTTTAACAATCTTTAACGTAACTGGGAGAGAAATGAGAGAAATAAATGTTGTCCATGGTCCAATAGATCCAAGTAGAAATATCCCAGATAAGATCATCAATGGAAGAATGTTTGAGACCCAATTTCGACCAAAGGAAAGGACACATTGTTTCAACGTCCTTAGAGTTGATCTTATCATGTTATTTACACTCAACCACAATCACACTAATCAATTCACATTAATTTAATTAATTCTCATTTCACTATCTTTTTTAAATAAAAACTCCCGCCCCCTCTTTTCCATGAAAATGTGGAAACAAAGCATTCTCACAACATTATATAAGTGATCAAGTACAATCTACAACTTGTCGAATTTTAAAATTTAGGCTCTTTTGGCGACTTTTTTGAACATTTGAGTGCATTTTTATAGCGACGCGGGCAATATACCACATCAACTTTGGTATCTCAAATTAAAGCCCATCAAACCAGCTTCAAAATGATACCAAAGTTGTTGCTCCAGATTGCCCCCATCGCTAGAAAAATACTTAATAAAACTCATAAAATGCCAAACAATGCCCAAAAAGCCAATTTCTTAACGCAATTTCGTTTGAACGGCTGGGCGTAAAGACATGCAACGCATCTCAAATCAAAGCCCATCAAACCAGCTTCAAAATGATACCAAAGTTGTTGCTCCAGATTGC
>JAAOWG010000245.1:0-27724 GCA_036491945.1 Paranurophorus simplex
AAGAAAACAATTGATTGCATTGATGAAGATGAAGATGATGATGATGATGATGAAGATGAAGATGAAGATGAAGATGAAGATGAAGATGAAGATGAAGATGAAGATGAAGATGAAGATGATGATGAAGATGATGAAGATGAAGATCATGATGAAGATGATGATCATGATGAAGATGATGATCATGTCATGAAGATGACTAGGAAAAAGAGAATCATTGAAACGTAATGGACGCAAAAGGTCACGCACATTAAATAAAACCAGTGAAGACTATAGTGACTGAAGCTACACTATAGCCCGAGCATTAAAATATCTTAGAATTTGCTAAATGAAGCTAAAGAAAAGAAGCAACAAAAAACTACCAAATAATATTTATACGTAGTAATCCATTCGCATAAATCCATTTTGGACAATAAATTAGACCTTCGTTCAAATTTCTCTGTCTGTTTTGTTTGCATTGAAATTCAAATTCCATTTGACATTAACTTGGGTGTGTGTGTCCTTAGGTTAAGATACTTACAAAATGTCTGCTAATTCTCAGTCTATAATATATCTCAAAAAAATCATCATCAATTGTTGAACAGTCTCATTGTTGTTTTTCTACTTTCTTTTTGAGTTGGGTGGAGGCTGTGCCATCTATTAAATCCAAAAGAAGTTGGGCGCTTTTTGGAAATTGTCAAATTTTACTTTTGGGTGATGAGACGGACGCTTTATCCAATAAGTAAGATAACCTTAAGTAGACCCTTATAAATCTTGGATTTTGTAGGAACATGTCAGTCCACTATAAATTTAAGGCTACCAAGGACTTTTCAACCGTTACATTTGATGGGATCCATATATCCGTGGGGGACTTGAAGAAGGAAATTGTTGAACAAAAGAGATTGGGGAAAAATGTAGATTTTGATCTACAAATACAAAATGCACAGTCAAAAGAAAGTAAGGTATCCTCAAGTGGGTGGGGGTTTCAACGTTTTTTTTACTAGTTTACGAAGATGAGGCCACCCTGATCCCTAAAAACACCTCGGTCATTGTTGTAAGGGTCCCTATTGCTGAGAAAAAGAGGTCAAACAATGCCCCCCTTGGGAGGGAACGATTTTCCAATCTTCAACAAGCGCATTTAGCAAATCTTCCAGTGGCGGTAGCCAAAGGGGTGGATTTAACGGCCATGGATTTATCAGAAGATAAGAAAATACAGGAAATGATGAATCAATCAACGGCAGAGTATGATCCCTCAAGATATATGAAAATAAGGGGACAAAGTCAACACGGAAAGGTTCCTGATAACTATACCTGCTTCAAATGTAATCAATCTGGGCATTGGATTAGGAATTGTCCTTTATCCGTAAGTTTTTTTGTGGTGGATGAACAAACCTCTTTGAATTCTTTATTATTACAGCATGAGGATATTAATTTGAAAAAGAGTACGGGTATTCCACGAAGTTTTATGGTTGTGGTTGATGGTCCTCAAGTACCGGGAGCTTTAATTACACCGGAAGGACAATATGCTGTCCCTACAATTGATCAGTAAATATAAATCAAAATATTCTATAGGCAATATTCTAATGCTGCTGTTTATTTAGTGAAACATATTCTGGGAAGAATAAACCACCCACAACGGAACCTCTACCGAAGCCCAAAATACCAGAGGAATTAATTTGTGCAGTTTGTAAGGATTTGTTGACGGATGCATTGCTTGTTCCTTGTTGTGCTAATTCTTATTGCGATGAATGTAAGTTTTTAAGGGTTTAGGGAATTAGGAATTATTGTATTTTGTAGGCATAAGGAGTGCACTGTTGGAGTCAGAAGATCAAGAATGTCCGGGTTGTAAAGAAAAAGAAATTTCTCCCACTGATTTAATTCCAAATAGATTCTTACGCTCTGCTGTTAATGCGTTTAAAAATGAAACGGGATATTCTAAACCCTCGAAATTAATTGAGAAAGAGAAGGACGCAAGTCATAAAGAAGCACAAGAAGCAGCGGCGGCAGAGAGAAAACAGTCAATTGCTTTAGAGGATGAATTACCAGAAGATTTGTTTCCTCATTCTCCACGAAAAGTTGATGAGCCTGATGAACCTTCAGATTCTACTAAAGGTGAGGAAAACGATTCTTTTTTTTCAGAATAAAATTTAAATACTCGTATCTTGTATTCATGTTATAATGATAGATTTATACGATTTTAACGATGGCTCTATTCCTTCACCTTTTGCAAAACAAATGAACAATGGGGGTGAACTGCTTTCTGATAATAACCAGCATCGTGGACCTCCAATGCAACACAGAGATTTTAGGCCAAATTTCAGAGGTCCACCTCCATATGGTTATCATCCGCCTCATGATATGAGAATGTCTTTTGGAACTCCTCAACAAGGATCTGAGCCACCTGGTTTTAGTGATGTTCCACCTCCAGGAGAAGATAGACCACATCATGAGAATATGGGAAGACTAGACGATAGACATGGACCATTCAATCCAATGCAACCACCTCCTGGATTTGGACATGGACCACCACGTATGATATTCTCATCAATAAATGTGGGTTTGCATAATAAAAGCGATTAAAAATATATTTTCCAGCCATGCACCATCGTCCACCTCACATGGGAGGATTTAATCAAGGCCCATACCCACCTCCTGGATTTAAGTACGCATGCATATATAAAATTAACTTTTTTAAAATAATAAACTAAATTTCAACGTTTTCCAATTCCAGTCGTTATCCGCCTCCTGGGGATATGTATGGTCGTGGACCTTATCCTATGGATCGAAATCGATATCGAGATGATTATGGACGTAATGGACCACCTCGTCGATCTTATAATCGCGATGGAAGGATGTCTGGATCAAGGACAACGATAAACGATGAAAATATCCCAGGGTAAAGACATTTATATAATTGTATTGTAAATACAATGTTTTCAATTATTTGTTCCATCTTTTGTTAGAGCAATTGAAGATCCATTGAAAGAGTTTGAGAGGATAATGCGAGAAAAAGATGAAAGGAAACAAATGGGAGCAATGAAGCGGCATTCAACTTCTCGCTCTCCACCACCACCCCAACATTCTCCAAGACCACCACAACATTCTCCAAGAAGGCGTTCATCTCGTTCTCCATCCCCATATAGGAAACGGCCAATGTCACCATATTCAAGGTCCCCATCTCCTAAACGCTTACGTATGCCAATGAAACGTCGAAACTCATATTCCCGTTCACGTTCTAGAACATCACCACTCCTTGGTCCTAGACGATCTGAAAGATCTCGGTAAGTTAAACTTTATCCTGTTAATTCCACGCTTCTCTTTTTAGCTTCAAGTCCTTTATTTATCCGGGTATCAATTTACTTTATTTTTTTTCAGTATGCTTTCCATTCAATGTATTCTTTTGACTCCTTTTTTTTTGTAGGTATGATGACCGGGATCGGGACAGAGAACGTCAATCAAGACATGGCTCTAGTAAACATCATTCAAATGCTTATAAAGAATACAGGGATAGATATGGTAGCCCTTCATCTCGTCATGATAGTCAACGATTTGAACACAAATCAAAACATCATCACAGTTCTTCCCACACTTCTCGAGGACAGTCCCCAAGGTCCAGTAGAGATAGGGATAAACCGTTTGATAATTCATCTCGTAGTAGAGGATATGCTAATACTTCTGCTTCAGCGTCTCTTCCAGATGCTGCCCCTCCCCCTTCACTTCTTGATATGAACATTACACCCCCAGGAACTGAATCGACGACCCCCATTGAAAAATTTGAGCCTGAGATGATCAAAAAAGTTGAAGAACCCAAAACTTCTTCACTTGTTACTGTTCAAAGTTTGGAAGAGAAGAAGGAACATAAACGGCGAAAATCATCAGAGGAGAAGAAACTAAAGAAGGAAAAGAAAAGACATAAAAAGGAGAGGGAAAAGGAAAAGGATAAGAAGGACGAAAAGAAGGAGGAAAAGAAGAAAGACAAGGTTAAAAGAAGAAAGAGCAAAGACATGGATATGGAAAATAATCATCCTCCTTCATCAACTAAATCTGAAAATGGAAATCTTAAAATTTCAGAAAAGCCAAAAAATGACTCTGGAGTTGCTGCCGCATTTTCAAATCCATTTACTGAAATTGGTGGTGCAAAGAAAGCAAAGCAGCGAATAAATATAAAATTGTCAACCACAAAATCAGAAAAGGGCAGGAGCTCTTCAAGTGATGAAGATGAATCAAGGAACAAAGCCGCTAACTCAATTGCACCCTTTATTCCCTTAGAATTACAAGCTCAACTAGGAATTCAACCAGACCCTCTTGTCCCCAACAAATCAGATGAAGACTCAAAAAATAAAAAGAAGGCCAGGAAACGAAAATCTGGCTCTTCAAGTTCATCTTCCTCTTCTTCTTCAAGTGATGAAAAACATAAAAAGAAATCAAAGAAAAGCAAGAAGAAGAAAAAGAAGAAGAAAAAAGATAAATAATTTCAAGAGCTAGATGCAGTTAGTTGAATGATTTTTTAATTGTTTATTATTTTTACGACCTTTTTAGTGTGTTTGATTAGTTCAAGAAGTTTTGTAACTAAACAAAAAAAATATTACAGAATTGAAAAAAAATGAATGTAAATATTATAGCGTTAAGTTGCCTAAGTTAGTATTGAACTATATCACAATATCTGTGTACTATCATGAATGAAATTGTCTAACCGTAATTGTTCCGATTCAATAAAATATAAAAAAAATATGAAAATAATGTGATGATGAAATGATAATATTTATTATCACATACCAAACAAACGGTGACTAAAATCCATACATCTATTTTTTCGTCGTTTTGTTTTATAAATGATTCTCTTGTTACTCTGTAGTAGGAATAGATTCTCTTTGTTTTCCAGACTCTTCAATTGTAGATAACCCATCTTTCTTCAGATTAACGGCGGATGGAGAATTTCGAAGATTTGATCTTGATGAAAAGCTGCCACCCAGGGAATTATTACTCCCACTCATCAAATGACCAAGACGATTTGATCTTCTTGATATAGAGTAATTTCTACTTCCTAACTCAAACTCGGACGAGGTTGATCCACAAATTTGATGAGTAGCGTCCCAAAACGCTTGACGAAACCTGTGGCTCATAATATGATCTAGAAATGATGATTTTTAAGAATATAATACGGTTATTTGTACAAAAGGAGACTTACATAGTATGGGATTTATGCAGGTGGAAAGATAATAAAGAATCCCTGAAATGTGGGTGAGTCCTCTAAATATCGAAATAAAAAGTTGAGAGACGCCTTCCCTTCCAACCGAATTTGCATAAAGGGCCATCAGTCTTTGAGAATGAAATGGAGCCCAACAACAAAAGAAACCAACAACGACACAAACTATAAAATAGTTTAAAACTTTATTATTCAATGGGAAGAAACTATAAGCCCCCATCTTACCTAGCATTCTAATAACATGAGTTTGTTGCTGCCTTGCTGCATCTGTTTGTATTGGGATGGGACCCTTGGTTCTCGAATCTCTTAGTTTTAGCCCAATCACAACATACAGTACGGTGATCAAAGTCATTGGAATCACAAAAAATACGCAAATGGAGATCTGGAAGGCGTATGGAAAAATCTCGTCCCTTACAAGGGTACACCAAGCTCCCTTTACTAAAACACGGGAAGGGTCGTGACGGCTCATCTGAAACAAACAATAAAGCATTTTCATAACACTTCATTCGTATAATTGGAAATTGGAAATGTGAATTCCAACAACTTGTGAAAGACCAAAACCGCGTGGATGCTTTCTTCTAAATTATAATGCTTTCACTGAGAAGGAAATTTGATGGGTGAATTTCATCACCTTGTGTAATTTTGTGATTAAAATCAATAAACTTTGACATAATGCAATCAACAAGAAGAATGATAACATTTGTTTCAATCTACGACCCCCCATAGACTACCACGCACAGTTGAAGGAACAAAATGGGTTATTAAACACCTTTGTTTGAGTTTTACTTGTCAACAACAGCTTTATATTTGGAGACGAACATGAAACTTTCAATTTGACGAGAATAATGTTCTGAAACATTTCTCAAGTCTCAAATATATGATTGATTGGAGTTGAAAAACGTCAACTTCTCTTTTTACATAAATAGGTTATATGACAGTTGTGGAAAGATTCTGCTTATGTAGATCAGTAAGGGCTGCAACCAAACTCCAATTAAATAAATACAATTTTTATGTGCATCAATGATACCACCAATAATAAATGTGAGGTGTAAGCACTTACCATATCCTTCATCCCAAATTGGGCAGCTTGAGGTATTGCCATCACAAAGCCAATGATCCAAATTACAGCAATCATCCGAATAACTCGAGAGAGTTGTGATAACAAATGACTATACAGTTTACTTATTAATATCAACAACCAAATACTCTCAAATCTCATAATAACTTACCCTTTTAGAGGATAGACAATTGCCACAAATCTATAAAATATTTCAATACAAGTAAAACAATGTTTATAAGATACCGTTCCACGGTGAAAGCAGTTATTGTAAGGACCGTTGCATTCGCAGAGGTCTACAACAAAAGGATTTAAATTATGAGGACATAATTTCAATGATAATTACTTCCGCAGCGACTCCCCTTACAAGACAAATCCCTTCTCCAAAGATATAAGGATACTTTATCCAAATCAAATAAATCTCCTGTAATCACAAGTACATATAAGTTCTCAATTATTAAATGGTCCTTCGGATTTAACGGAAATCACCTCACCTGCGGCACCCCACTAATTAAAAGCGTCAAATCCCCCAACGCTAAACTGCAATAAAAAGGAATTGCTCAATACATTCTCATCTGCATCTGAAAACCTAACCTGAAGAGGTAGTAATTTGTTGCGGTGTGCATGTACGAGATTTTCGCAATAACGATGCATGTACTTGTATTCCCAACTATGCCACTAATTAGTATAAGGGTGTATATAAGTGTCATGGGTATGGCAATTAATAAAGGGTCCCTTTGAGGATGTTCATCCTCCATTTCCTTCCTCATCAATTCCTCTATACTCAAATTACTTTTGGAATCATTGGTTGTTCCATAGGTTTCGTAATCTGTAGCATCAATGAAGCCTAGGCTCCCAAATAATAAAATGATGAGGTAGTAATGAGACATCTTGATACGTTTTTTTTTTGTTTTTTACAGATCCTTCAAACCCAAGAGTAGTACGAGGACAACATACTTTCATCAAGGTCTGGAATTAAACATTTTTTTAAAAAAAAAGTTATGATTTTGTATAAAATATTCACAACTCATCCTCGCCCATTCGCAAGGGGGCTGTCTTTTAAGTGATGATATAAAAATGGAAATCTTTATCCCAAGAGATGAGGTAATTATTTAGCAGGCATAAAATACCTCATAAACCAATCCAATGAAGGTTGTTATTAGCTTCTTAAAATAATCTGAACCAGGTTCGCATCCTTTTTATTGGCTTTCTCAAACATTTTTTATCGATTCTTTATCCTTGCTCAAAGAAGGGAAAGATGAAATGCTGTAGCTTGTTGACTCCTTGACTTGTCTAACAATAGCTCTTAAATAATGCTAATTATAAGAGACGTCCTTATATCAAAGGAAGGGGAAAAGAATGTTGTGTAAATCTCATCTCTCTTTCAGACATCCTTTCCTTCATTAGCTTTAACTTATTTCTTCCATAAATAGAGGAAATTAAGGGGAAAATTATAACTTTGTTTGGGACACGTGGGATTCTTCGTAATTGTGCTTATGTAAAGGATAAGAGTTGATTTAGATTTTGATAAAAGATTTAGTTTCCCCACTCCTTGAATTGACAATATTACTCAACGCATTTCATTTCGTGTACTTTGGCAGTCATCCAAAACAAAATTGAACCACATCTCATCCACTCCCGTGGCTCAATATCAACACAATTTATTTCTATATGGAGCTGAATTTGATGCCATTTTAGCCAAAGTACTTGTAGCCGAGTGTGTAATGAAAAATATAAAAAAAAGCTCTAAAACCAATCCAATTCTTTTGCAATATACCGAATCTCATTTTTCTTCCCTTTCCTTTTATTTTTAGAGTTGAGACTTGGATAGTGATGTCTATTCTTCTCAATCAAAATTCAATAAAAGCACTAAAAAAGTAGAGGTAGGGGCTTTGATACGGGATAATTTAAATGGTAATGAAATTACAGGGTGGGTAACGTTTGTTTCAAAAGAACAACAACTCTTTGCTTTCTCCAAAATATTGGAGAAAGTAATTTCAGGTTCATTTTGAGACAAAAACTGGAGTCATATGTATGTACTTATATATCAGTGGCCCACAACCACTTCCTATTTGACTTTGGAATATTCTATTGACAAGTGAATGACATGTAATGACGAGCTTCCTATTGTCCTTCTTCATCCTAAACGAAATGAGAATTTTGGCGAATATCAAGTTATTGCAAAAGTCTAATTTCCCTAATTACATACTTTCTCCATGAAACTGACTCAACTTTCTTTTTATCTACTTTTTTTACAGATAAAAGAACTATTTTTATGCAAAGATGAAACATGAGATATTCTGCATTGTGGGATCATTTGCTTTTCTTTTGGAAAATATATTCATCTTATTCCACATAAGGAAAGTACTTGGTTATATCTCCAGCATTTGTCACGCTTGACAATTGTCACCTAAAAAAACAAATCATTCTTTTTCTGCTGAGTCTGATCCTCCTAAATGCAAAGGAATTGTAATTTATGAGATTTCCATCAGAAATTTATATGTACAAAGCAAGATTGAGCTGTATCCCATCCTTTCCATTGAAATGACAAGTTTTCCATTATGCCTCTATGAATCATTTCTTTTATTCTTCAAACAAATTGAATGAGTTTTGATACTTGTATAAAAAATGTATGTACAAGTAGCCAACTCTTTGTCTCGTTAAACATGTTATCTTATTGTTGTCAACACAAGTTTTATGCTTCTCCTTGACATTTCTCAAACTTTCCCCAATCCCACATCTTCTATAGGGATGGGATTGGTACTAAAAAAAATAAACTTGATACGGCAAGCATTGGGAAAGGTTGTATGTATTTTTTTATAATAAGAACTGATTGTTCTTTAATGTTCATGCTCCATTTTATACATAAAACCTTCAAAAGGAAATGACCACGTCTAAAAAGTCACAACTTCAGCTTTATTTCATCCAACGCTTAAAATTATTATGAATTTTGGGATTCAATTCATTTAATATGAAACGTGGGAGGAAGTTGATGTTCATAATGTTCGTCCATTTGTCACAAAAAAGCGATTAAACTGAGAAAGGGGGACGAACGTGATGGGAAGGCTGCTAAAGTCATTTTATAACTAGACCGCAACTACGCGATCTCCCAAATTCTTAGCTCTTTCATTTTTTATGGAAAATATCAAAGGGCCCAGCCTCTTTGCATTTGAGAATAAAAGTAAAGAGTGCAATGAATTTAGACAACTCATCTCCTTTCCACTTTCACATCAATGTTTAAGTGAAAATAATCAGAAATATGAGAAGCTCATCATAATAATAGGAGAAAGAAGTCATAAAAGGAACCACATCTATTTCAATTTACCAAAAAAATTGAAGTGAAACTAACACAACCACTGAAACTCGAGGCTGAAGGAAAATGTGGAAAAAGTCGATTCCATTCTCCATCAAATTACCGCATATACCGTTCTGCCTGTACTCAAAGTAAATGTAAAATGATTGTTCAACCACTTCAAGACTAATTGTTTACCATTTCCTGTTGCGGTTCGGTTGCGGAGATTCACCATACCCTTCAATTAATGGTGTTGGAGAAATGCAGTATGAGAGAGATTTGTTATTAGATGGGAAAATCTTTGTAAAGGTGGCAAGGTGTAGGTCACACATCACTTTAGTTAAGGTCAGTTGACGATTGTAAAATGGTATTGTATTCAATTGACAAAAAAGAGTTAGTATCTATTTGTAACCTATTTACCAGTTATAAGGAATAAAGGAAAAGGATAATTTTAGTTGCGGCTTTTCCTTGATACGTAGTACAATTACTTAATATATGAGGATAAGATTTATAAATAAAGTTTGATGTTCAACCTAAATATGAATTGGAGGTAAATCCTTTTCCAAATACAACATTTCTTAATATATTCATTGGTTCGGGATTTGAACAAGAAGGGATCTTGGAATTGATTGATGTTAGGTAATACTGGACAAGAAACTTCATTTAACTGCCAACTTGTAAAAAATAGGATTGGAAAGTGACAAAACTTACAAACACGGAAAACAAGGGATGAGCATTGTAAAACATTTATTAACTTTTTTTCCAAGAAATCCCTTCCCTTTCGTTTCCCCTTGGAATTGTCAATTGAACAAGAATTCAAATAATTTCAAAGGTTTTTAAATCCAAGCTTTGCAACGTGATTGATCCAACTTAATTTCAAGATGGAAACTTGTGCATCAAATGTGAAATAAAAGATGAAAGTTTTGAGAGTTTTTGAAGAAAGTCATGAGACAACTCATTCCAACAACTTTGTTTGGAAACAAAGTTTTTTTAAATTTGTGGCCAGCCAGTGGACCATAAAACTTTAGAAATTTCCTTAAACGTGACTACCCACGCTGTAGCAAAAGATGATAACGTGACTGCAAAATACATAAAAACTGAAACACATAAAATCCTTTAAGCCCAAAATATTATGGATCAAAATGAACTTTATTTAAATAATTAGGTTAAAAATATCCGATCAAAGGGAAGGTTATGTTTAAAAGTGATAATGGAATATCCCTGTTAAATGTCACCCCAAATTCCCAGCATCATCAGTCTTTCAACAGACTTCAAGATTTCCTTTAAAATTCAAACAAGCTTATAATTTGTTCTGCAGGCTCCCAATATGGATTTACATAAAACAATCATTTTTATCCCATTAACACACAATGAAAGAGTGTTTTGAGAATAAAGAAAGCGACATCAGCACTTTCTCTTGTTCCCTTGAATTCATCATCTACAAAGAAGAATGTGTGAGCTTATAAATATTTCTCCATTTCAAAAGTACGCTATAAAAGATTGCTTATCCTCCAAGGACAATGTTATAGTTTCAAAATGATGGGGAAAGGCTGAGCGGAATCTAAATCCATTTTGTATCTCATATCAAATGTGTACATATTTCATGAAATCTACGCCTCATGAAAACTAGTTTTAACATAATATTTGTTATCCTTTTAATAAAAATGGATTTTCCAACAACAAGGTCAACATGGGGTGTGGTTCATGGATATAAAAAGGAGCCTCAAAAGATTGTCTTCAAAATGCAGCGTCTTTTTAACCCGACTTTTTCCCCGTTAAATCATGATGAATCAAAGGAAATTATAGTATTCCCTTAAAATGACAGAGATGCTGAGTAGGGTTGGATTTTTTGGAATTTGTTTGCAGAGGATATTACTTAAGTGCCAAGGCTGGAACTTAATTTGAGACACTTGACATGATTGAGGAAATACATGTCTCGTAAAATGGGATTTACGTATCAAACTTTTTAGACTAAATTTTCATTTCATTTACTCTTGCACTTTGAATCATTTGCTCAAATTACAGTTTTTAAAATCAAGCCAAATAATTTACGCAGCTAATCACACAATTTTGATGGCTTCATTGCTGTAGCGGCGCCTAGGCCCTGTCTCTATTTGACTTTGTAAATGATTGCTTCATTTTCCCCTAAATTACCTTATTTACCATCATTTACTTTGGAATGAGGTTTTAGCACTAATTATGTGGAAAATGTCTTTTATCCCATTGGATCTATTAAAGTCTTAGGTTTTCCATCATCCCCAGCCTCATTACCTCCTAATAATACAACACACAAAGGAAATAAATTCAGAGTAACAGGCTCAGCCATAAATAATAGTTCCCCATAAAGAAAAACGTCTCACCCCTCATAAACTTTTGGTTTTGAGTGCAGGCCTTTGGGTTAAAGAGATATATGATCTGCAAAAGATGAGGATAACCTATTTTGTCACCCAACTAAATGAATCTCAACTTTGCAAGCAACAAGGTTGAAATCAACGCTGGGTCAGGAAAGTGTTTAATTTGTCTCACTTTTTGTCCCCAAAAAAATCTCCTAAATAAACCCCTCTTGTGCCAACAACACGTCAAATCCAATCAATGAAAGGCTCAATTAATCAACTCTTTAGGCAAAATTATCCACCCCATCAACAAACTAAGTTAATCAAATCTCATGTGTGGCAAAATCCTTGTGGCTTCAAGCCTTTTTTTATGGGGATTCATTAAAGGATAAAAATAATGTTGAATGCGAGGGATTTGAAGGCTTGCATTCTTTTTCACACTTTCCTTTTGTACTTTACAATAGTAGAGTAAATTAAGTAAACGATTAAATTTGATCTATGAGATCTAATCTGGCTCCTCATCAACATCCTTTCCTTTAACAAATGCTTAAGTGAATTGAACTTACTGAATTCAAGCTGAGGACAACCTTATCTTTTGTCTGTTTAATCAAATAGCTCACAAACACTGATGCTAATAGGTTTTGAATGATTTTTTATTTGCAAGCGTTCTATAAACGTTGTTATAACCCAAGAGAACCCTATGTCTCTCTTTCCTCTCTAATCGTCAACTGAAGGAGAACACTGTTTGATATTCCAACTCGGCTCTCATCCTCAATCCCTCATCTTTGTACAAAACCTTATCACACTGTTATTTGTAATGGAGAAATTTACAATAGGAGCGCTATCCGGGGATAAAGGTACATCATCTTCTAAACAAAGATCGTTACGCCTCCAAAACTTGGTCCAAGAGACAACCTTATCCTTGAGCTCTGTTCCAAGTTCGGTTTGAATCCGTTTCTTAAGACCTTGGACGGTTGCATTTTTATTTAGATGAATAGGAAGGGTGGATCCATCCCCTCGTTTGAGATGGATAAGCACCGCCTGGCCCCCTTCAAAGGATAGTAATGCTTCAACACTTTGGCGACAAAGGCCAACAGTGTCTTGGAGGAAAGGGTCTTTTTGGAGGATGGGAAGGAGTGCAGCGTCAACATCAATCTCTTGTCCATCGTCTGCAATTTGATAACTCGTTTTAATTACAAGATTGTGATGACGAAATTGGATGATTTACTTACAAGGAGTTAAGGGAGAAGAGGCTTCCTGCCCTTCCTTCCTAGAAGCAGAACTGACAATGTTTTTTTTATCTAAAGTTTTCCACTTGATGCTTATCCGTTCCATTTGGAGCCGGTTTTAGGTTGGGGCAAAAACATACTGTTGATGTCAGCCTAGTTACTACTAGTCAGCCATCAATAAAATGAGAAATCGAGAAATCTGTTGATTGTTGATATATTTAGATAATCGGGTTTATTATGTCTTATTTTAATCCAATTTAGTCTCGGTTCAACTATTAACAATTTATCATTAAATTAATTGAAATGGCGGAAGGACGTATTGACATTTCCACACTAGCCAAACTTTTAATTAAAGAAAAAATAATTATCAAGAACAAAGAAATGTTTGCGGGCTTTCTTTCAACTCGAGCGGATACGAAGCTTCAATTGGAAACACAATATGCCATGCGGGCTATAACCGACTATGATTATTTTTTAGAAATAATTAAAGCTTGGGTTTCAAGAATTGGAATTACCTGGGAAATTGAGCTGGTTCAGCTATGCAACAACAGTACGTTTTTCAGTTTAATTAAATTAACATTTTGTATCTAAATTCTAGAATTGCAAGGAGATCAGACTTCAAATGCAGTAACAAATACAGAACAACTTGCCCAATTAATGAAAAATTCCTTCACAACAACAATCAATGAAAAACTTCTACGACCTCTTGCACCCTGTAGTGACTACGTTGAAAGGGCTGCAATCACAAATAAAATATTTGATGCTCTAGACAAATCTCAAATAGTCGTCTTGAATGCAGTCGGTGGCTACGGGAAAACACAACTCACACGAAAAATCGCCTCAAAGTTCAGAAAAGTTATTTGGATCAATTCAGAAACTGAATCAGGATTAAAAACTGAAATTGCGAATTACATAAAAATATTAAGCCCAAAGGAAGGTCGAAGTTTGAAGGATCTTTGGAAAACATTGCCAAAATTTCTGTCACATTTGTTTTATTCCTACGCTGAAGATTATCTCGTGATATTCGACAATGTTAAAGATTTCAAGATGTTGGAAGTGTATCTTCCACGTGGGAATGACCATATTAAAGTTTTGATAACCTCAAGGAAACATTGGGAAGATGGGAAAATTGTAAATATTCAATTGGAAGAGTTTGAAATGGAAGAAGCAAAGGAATTGGTCCATAAAATTGGGGCTCAAGGTGAAGATAAAATGATTCAAAAATTGATTAAAAAATCCGGCCGAATTCCATTGGTGTTGACCGTTATGGCCAGCACAATCAAACATTTGCAAAAAATTAGACCAAATTACAAAATTGATGATTATTTGGATGATTTAAATAAAGAAACGGCTGCATCTTCCAAACATGGCCCCGAAACGATAATCAAGACTGATTACACCAAAACTTTGAAATCCAGCGTTGTCTTTGTTTTGAATCAACTTAAAAATGAGCTTTACGGCCCCCTTGCAATCTACATTTTAAAATGCTTAGCTTATTGTAACCCAACAAAAATTGTCTTTGAACTAATTAAAGATTTGGTTGGAATGTTAGCTACAATAATCGAAGGAACAATTCCACTGACACCATCAGAAAAGATACTAAAAGGGCTTGAATTACTCGAAAACTATGCAATCATCAAAATTTATTCTGCAAAAAATCCAATTGAATTTAACTACCGGACAACTGTGACCATTCATCGCTATATCCAAGCAATTCAAAGAAATTTAATCAAGGAAAGAAACGAAGAAGAAGTGTTTTTGGAAACATTGATTCCAAGCTTTGATTGGTTTTCCTACAAGGAACACAGAGCCAAAGTAATTCAGTGTTTATGTGACTATCCAAAATTGTTGAAGAAAACCGCTCTTAAACGTTATGATTATGATTTTGAAGAATTTGTCAATTATTCACCCAAAACACTGAAAACATTATTCGATGAATTGAGTGATGATGAAGCTTTGACGTTCTCGCTAAAAAGGGATCAATATGAAGAAATTGTGTTGTTACGAGCCCATCTTGGAAATGCTGAAATTGGAAAAATAGTTTGTGAAACTGTTAAAAGTGTTTATCTGTTGGAAAGTGATTCCAAAAATCGTGAAGAACTGAAGCAATTTCTTGCATACAAATTAGTTCAATGGGATCAGATTGAGCTTTTGAAGGACGTCGTTGAGGCATTAAAAGTTGACGTCAATTATGATTTCAAACACAAAGCCGTGGTGTTTTTCAATCTTCCGAATTATTTGTTGAGTGCAGCAGGATATTACGGAAACAAGGAAGTTTTGATTTATTTAATCGAAATTGGAGCTGATGTAAAGAGAAGTGATCGCCGTGGGTGGAACAGCTTGCATTATGCATTGGAACAAAACCATAATGACATTGTAGAATGGATTCTGAACAAATATCCGGAGATGATTGAAAGTGAAACACATTATAAAGGGACTCCAATGATGCTTGCTGCCCAGAAGGACAATTTGGAATGTTTGAAATTGTTACTAAATCGTGGAGGGAATGTAAATGCAACAGATAAGAACGGTGAAACAGCTTTGATGAAGGCCGTCCAGTATAATAACTTTAAATGTGTTCAAGAGTTACTGGAGAGAGGTGCCGATTCTCAAATTGTCAATTTTGCAGGAAACAAAGCTATTGCTTTCATTGATGAAACTTATCTACACGGACCGGAAATTATCAAAAAATTCAAAGACTTATTTGCAACCCTATAATAAAAACAAAATTCAAAGTAATTCCCCCTTATTCTATAGGCTTTGCATGGGTTGAAAATGGTTTTTCCTTTCTGTCAATTTTCAAATAGTTTTAAAATAAAATAGTTATATTACGGGATTAGGTCCAACTCACCGATTTTTGGTGGTATTGTTCAGTTTTTTCTGGTCGCGAACCAATAAATGGTTTTGTCCCCTGAACAATGAAACCATAATCTGGAACAGAATCGGATTTATCGGTTCTTGTAAGTATGAACATATTTACTTTTACTTATGGTTTGGGTTAATAAAACTATTATTGCGAATTCAACAAGTTTTTGCAAAAAACCTCAATCTACTTCCTTTTCATGACCATGAATTGTGACACACTGTACCACAACAACTATGAAACTCTTATCTATCTTAAGTATTTACTTAAAGACCCATTATCTTTGCCTAAGTCAACTCAACGTGAGTGGAATTTAAGATTTAAACTCAAAAGATTCAACCTAAGAAATAGATATTGTTCTTTTTAAAATGTGGGTCCTTCTGCTCCTAACCCTTATCATTCCACAATACCAGACATCAATAATTTCCAACAGTGCTTTGCCTCAAGGACAACCTCCTCATCAGCACAATTTCAGTAGAGTTAAACAAAGGCCTGAATTGTGCGACATGTCCTTTAGCAATGAAAACATCCTTTCCTGCAAGCACATAAAGAATATCAACTTTGTTTTGAATCAAATGGTAAAGTATTTATATAAAGGTGAGATGATCATTGTTGAGACTGAATCCCATTGATTTTAGACGGAATCAATAACAACGCTTGAAATAAGTGATAGCTCCTTTCCTACTTTGAATCTCACACTTTTCCATAACTTTTCCCTTAATTCCCTTTCCATAACGAATTCAAGGGTTTCTACTACCTTTGGGATGATCCCTCCAAACACGAGATTCCTCAACCTCTCCTCCAACGTTCTTACCCCTCATTCTATCCAAGAGGCTTTTGATGGGGAGCTGAAAGTTGAAGTTGTTGATTTGTCTCATAATCTTCATGAGCCAACAATACTTCAAGACTCATTGTTTAGACTAAAGAGGCTAAAGCATCTTTATCTAGCAGGTATAAAAGATAAGATAAATTATAAATATAGAAAAAAGTCTTAACATTTTAGGGAATATATTGGACGGATTTTTTGTCTGGGGGACAATGTGGGAATGGCTTGGTTCTTCAAAAATCTTAAAAGATGCTGATCAAGCGTTCTGTGCTTTTACGCTCCCTTCAAAAAATTTCTCATTGGCAGGATGTCTGACTGCTAAATCCGTATGTTTTCACGATCCTGCATCCATTTCCGGTTTTCACCTGTTTTTTTTTTTAAAAAAAAGGAATTTGAGAAAACGTGTGGCTCCATTACCAACGTTTGCTCTTCCTGTGTGTTATACGGCCTTCAAAAGGATATTGAACAGGATTTCCCATCATATCCTATAAGTCACATTGGTTCCCAGGGTTCAACCGCAATCTCCTTGATCTTGGATTGTTCCTCCAAAGGATTGAAAGAGCTGCCGAAAAATCTTCCTCTACAAACATGGACGCTAAATGTGTCCAATAATTACATCCAGGATTTAACCCCTTTACACTCTATCCCTTATGTCATGTATTTAGATGCTACAAATAATCACGTGGGGGTAGGGACCTTAATGGGGACCCCTTTTTTAAATGATTTCATGTCCCTCAGCCTTCAAAATAATGGAATAACTCATGTAAAGCCTATTGTTTGAGGGAAAAAAGGGAATTTCTTAATTCTTTTTCAGCTCCCATCCCGATTCCTCGAAGCTGTGAAAAGCGTTCAAAATCGCAAAGACAAAGGAACCGGAGAAATATTTTTAGGAAATAATTATCTCTATTGTGACTGCAGGACGGCAACGGAAACCAAGAATTACCTCAACTCGATGAAAATCCAGGATTGGAAAGATATTTATTGTAGCGTTCCAGAGTTGGCTTTGAAAGACCTAAAAATATTGGATGTATGTGTGATAGCTCAGGAGTCAAATCCAGATGAAGAGATTTGGATTTATATTTTAATTGCTGGAGAAGGGTTGTTGATTATTGGAATTATTGGGAAGGTTGGCTATGATCGAAATCACTACAGAAAGACGGGGAAGCTGCCGTTTTTTTCTAAAAAGATGCCAAGGCTTCCTTGTGATGCGATGCTGGAGTCAGAGGATAAGAGCCAATGTAGAAAAAGTAGTGTGCAAGGAAATGCCTCTACCTCACAGATCAGCGTGCATAGATCCAATTCATGGAGATCTCAAAACCATTTGAAAGTTCCTTTTGTTAGGTTTAATTTAAAAAGTAGATCAAATTCAGATTGTAGTAAGCGTAGTGATAATAGTTGTAGGAGTGGGAGGAGTATTAGGGATCCCATTGTGGATCAACATTGCTCCACAAGTGAATAAAGTGATTGTAAATGTAAAAGATGCTCAAATCTTTGAAGCACCATGGCAAATGACTTGAGAACAACAAGAAATAAAGAGGTGCAGAAACGTTGCTAAAAAGTCATCAACAACATGAATGATGAAATGAATGATCCGCATCCTCTTGAAGGGAAGAAGAGTGAAGAAAACCTTGGAATAGAAATATCTACGGTCTACGGTCAACCAAACCCTACGGTCCCTCATTATGTTGAAGAGATTGGTGAATTTGAGTGGGTGCAAGATCAAGATGATGAGACAATGGTGGAGTTCGTCAAATCCCCAAATTCCGGTACTTCCCTTCAATTTCCCTTAAAAACTTCTCAATTTTTGCAAAAATTTCAGCGGATTTATCCAACCCCAGTTCTGAGGAGGATGATGACGCCCTTTTCATCAAACCTGCAGCATCCATCATTAACGTCCTTGACACAGAGTCCATCAACATCTCAAAACTTGAAGTTGTATCTTGGAATCAAGCTGCTCCTATTGCTGAAGCCATAATCCAACAGTTGGAGCTTCAAGTCTTTTCTTATTTTGAGAATGAAGGGAGACTTCCGCCAGGATGGGAGACCCCACAAGAACAAGAAGATGACTCAAATGTTACCAACGATCCTGATCCCTTGAAGGAACGAATCCAATTCACATTTTCTGGAGACTCCATCACTGACTTCCTTCCTGCACTCGAGGGTGAAGCGTCCTTGCTTGAAATGGAGTTTGAGGCTGGTGAAAATCCTCATGAGATGGTTCTCCTTGGGAAGCTTGTTGAACCCAAGGATGAAGGGACTTTGGTCAAGCTCCACAGGGTTTCTAAAGAAGAGGGTGTTACCTCAGTGCTAATGACGAGACCAAAGGCTCCTAGCAAAGCAACATTTACTCAAACAAGAAGCATGGCCCTTATCCCAGATAATCAAGGGATGCGTCACTTCCTCCAATATTATCCAACAACGAGTAATGAAGAACTGCATCCCATAGCTCCTTCTAGACAAGCTTCATTAATGGATGCAGTCCTTAAAGCGGAGATGGAGGATCCCAATATAGACCAAATGAGGAAAGGACCCCAAATCACGAGATTCTTCAATAGACGAAAGATACTTCCTCCACTACGAGAAGATTATTATAAAGATGAATTATTTTGGACGGGAAGTAGATTCAGGGGGGAATATAAAAAGCGACAATTTTTCAAAGGGATTTACGACCATGCCACAGGTAGAATAAAGAAGCTACTATAAATGTACAACGTTTGCACACTATAACCCTTTATCGTAGGAATCCAATATCAAAGTGAATGGAAGAATGGACATTTCCATTCAACAAATCATACTGGAATAATGATTTATCCAAGAGGGGATAAAGTTGAGGGGGTGTGGAGAAATGGAAGATTGATCTCTGGAGATTTAACATTAAAGGGTGGATTAAAATATAATGCAAAATGGAACTATTGTGAAGAACCTGATAAAACGTGAGTCCCAAACTTCTTTATTAATTGTGATAAAGTAATTCACAAAAAAAAGGTTCCAAGTTGAAAGCTATGATGAACTCAAGCCGGCTGATGATGCGATCTACGATCCATTGCCAAGCTTCAAATTCCCATCCGGAACTTATGACACGGGCGTTGGGATTTACTATCCAAACAAAAGGGAAATTAGAGGATTTGATGGTTTTCTTGTGAGGTAGTTTTCTTCTTACCTAAAGATGATAAGAAAGCCTTTAAATATTTGCTGTAGAACCGTAGATCAAAAGGAACATGATTGGATCTTGGAGAATTGTAGAAAATCTGAAACCCCAGAAGAAGAATACATTCCATCATTTCATGCTGAAAGAATACCCGGAACTTATGCCGAACAGTGTCAAAGGTATTCAGTAAGGACTAGTAAAAGGGTGAGATAATAAAGTATAGGAAAAATTGTGCGTTTATTTTACTGGCAATTGGTAATTAAATCTATACGTTTTTAGTTAAAATTGTACAAGCATTGCTCTGTGATAATATTAGATTAAATCTTCAAATTATTTCAAATACAGTATCGCATTCAAAGAATATACGTGAGAAACAGATAGTTCATAGTTCGCAAAGTGAGACCGAAAATGTTTAAAACTTTTACATATAAATAATCTGCGCATTTGGAAACAGATTGGACAAACCTTCATATCTCTCTTTCAACTCGTTGAATATATTATAAGACTCTGAGTTTGATGAGATTGTAGATATTTCATCATCTTCAGAATCTCCACTGTACATTTCTTCATCTCCAGAATCTCCATTATGCATATGTATTTCATCAACTACTGCTTCATAATGCTCAAGGGCTGGAATCCTTAAAATTTTCAAATTTGTAAATATCTCGACTTCTGGGAATAAATAATGCATAATATCCAACCAATTAACTAAAGATAATAAAGATAATTTCTCATCGGTCTCAACCGGAAGTACAGTGAGTTCTTCAAGGCGTGGAAAAAAATTTTGGTAGCTGAACCCTCCATGCAAAAAGAATTGTATAAAACCCTGAAAATAATCTTGGTATAGGATTTGCAATTTCTCCAATTTCGGCAATCTCCCAAGTAAACCGGCTCGGTCATGACGTCTAAAGTCAGTTTCAACTACCAATTCAAGAGACTTCAAAGAATGAGCTTGGCTATTAATTATTATTGAAGCATCATTGTAATGTTCCATTTGTGTAACAATTGGTAATGAGAGGAACGTCAGAATTGCTTCATTTTCATCTTCTTCATAGAAAAATCTCACCTCGTTCAATTTTTTATTATTGTGTACAGAGCTGCTGTCATCATGTACAGAAACTTCCTTAGCCGGTGCTCGCACAAAACCAGAGGGAAATGATGATGTATAAAATTCATAGCGTTGTAATTTCTTGCAATGGTCAAATAAAAGCTCGAGATTTGTTACAAAGTTACTTGGAAGAGAGCTACAATCACAAGTCATCTCACCTATGAAAAAGCGATGTTTCAACTGAAGAAGTTGAATAGTATGGGAAGATGATAACTTCCATGGGGTCCGTTTAAAGTGGAAAAACCAACAAACTATTAGATCCAATTCAACTTTTTTAATGGAAGAGGTAAGAATCTTGCTCCAAATCAGGACAAAAAGTGACCAATCCAGTCGATGTCCAATGTAAAACGTCACCTTGATCTCTTCAAGTCCTTCAAAGAAAAAAGTATTTTCCATAAAATTTGTAATGTATGATGATGCGTGTAGGATGCGTGTCTTTTTATTTTCCATGAGTCCAAGGATTAAATGAATTGCTGAGCCGTTTGTTCGTTGTTCATCAAGAGAACGTATGTAACGTCGAATCATCTCGTCATCCAAATCATCATCTTGGAATTCAATTTTAAGGATGTAACGAGTTCTACGACGAAGTTGGGCGGCGACCCCATTGTACCACGACTTATCCACAAGTCGACAATTTTTGATGTCATCAATTTCAAGATATTTGGAAATCTCATAAATAACCTGGAAGAGCAACATTAACGTGAGCTACTCAATAAATGAACTTACTTCCTCAGGAAGTTGGATGGAAGGGCTGTCCCCTTCATGATCCTCCATCATCATTGCCATTTTTCCAATGAAATAGTAACTCTAATAAAAGGAATAATTAATACTTGATTCTTACAAGTTGGGGGTAGTGGCGTACCGTTGGATAAGAGAAGGATTTGGCTTTTGAGCAAGTTTCTTCCTTTTTTTGGTGGAATAAATGCGAGGTTGTTGATTAGCGCTCGTGCTTGAGGCAATTTGATGAGGTAGTTTTCTTCTTACCTAAAGATGATAAAGCCTTTAAATATTTGCTGTAGAATTGTAGATCAAAAGGAACATGATTGGATTTTGGAGAATTGTAGAAAATCTGAAACCCCAGAAGAATACATTCCATCATTTAATGCTGAAAGAATACCCGGAACTTATGAGGAACATTGTCAAAGGTATTCAGTAAGGACTAGTAAAAGGGTGAGATAATAAAGTATAGGAAAAATTGTGCGTTTATTTTACTGGCAACTGGTATAGATTAAATCTATATGTTTTTAGTTAAAATTGTACAAGCATTGCTCACAATCTAAGATTACGTAATGTCAACAAGGTTTACATTTAAACTAATTTGTACGAGATCATTCCAGTGATGACATATATTTCTTGTGCTAGAGAGCCAATGCTTAAAGTATTTACGTATTTTTGTGAACCTTTTTTATCCCAAAACAATGACCAGAGTTATTATCATAAACAAGTTGCATATAACTGCACCATTAAATTCATACTTTACGTTAATTGTTATCACGAACAAAAATTAAATTTTCTTTCCCTTGTGACCAACAAGGTTGGAGATGAAAAGTACGGCTTTTGAGACATACACTTGAATAATTCGGCGATGTAGGAGTCCCGGTAAAAGAACAAGAAACACGGCTGTGATAATATTACTGTGTTTTCAAATTATTTCAAATACAATAATCACATACCAAGCAAATACGTGAGAAACAGATTGTTTACAGCATTTCCAATCCAAGCCATGAATAACAGAGCGACAATCAATGTGGACGAATACTGTGTGGAATAGAGTAAATAAATAACAAAATCCCCCATCGACATACCCCATTTGGATAATCCTTCTTCCACTGTTCCAAAGTAATTTGAAAATTCCAAACCTGAACACTATAGTATGCAATGCGATTCACAAAGATGGAAAACTTTTTTTCCTTTTCTGTTGTCCAACTCTCTGCCGTTCCAACCTTTGAAGCAATTGGAAGTAAATAGTCTCCAAGAGTGAGGATGAGTCCAAGGATGGAAAACGACGTTACAACCGATGGTTCATAATACCATAGCGTGCTAAATGTAATTCCAATTAATTAATGGTGCTGGCCCAGTTTGAATCACTTGCCCAAATATAGTGGTAACAACTCCCACCAAAACGCAAGGATATACATCCTTCTTCCATACAAACATGTCCAACAAAAGAGGACATATTTCCCGACAAGGGGTTAACCTATCTTTTAAACGTTCTTCGTTCTAAACCATAATTCCGTTAATCTTTTATTCTACATTTTGATAAGCTTACCACTAAAATTTCCATTCTGAGCGTCATTTAGCTTTGAAATCAGAAATTCATTATTTCCCTTTCCCCGCTTCACTTGACTCAGTTGCGTTCCAATCTACTCTTTCTCTAAACTCAGCAAAACCTTGCCCGACCGTTGACAAGTAAGAAATAACAGATTTTCTTGAAATATTCCTTTAAATTTGAGCCCCTCGTAGATAAGGAGGAGATAAAGATAAATTTTACAGGTTGCAAAAATTTAGAAAGTGAAATAAATTAAAATGTTTAGTTTTTCAAATTTCCCGCTAGCAACCCAGTCTCACATACCCCTTACCAGTGTCAAGTTTCAAGTCTCAAGTTTCCCATCTCACTTCACCCCGTCTCATATTTCTATTCTGCAGATTAAAATGATTTGTTTTCAAACGTTGCGGCATTTGCATTTGTCCTCAGCAGCTTGTAAAACAGTTCCAAAAAACCTCAAAGGAAAAAGTAAAAGCTCACAAGAATGGTTAACTCGACAACTTAATGATCCCTACGTTAAGAAAGCTCAAGAGATGAATTTCAGGTAAAAAGTGTGAGAAAGTTGAGATTTTATTTAACTTAATTTCAGAGCAAGATCTGCATTCAAATTAATTGAAATGGATGATAAACTAAAAATACTAAAACCAGGGCTGGTTGTTGTTGAATGTGGAGCCGCTCCTGGAGCTTGGACGCAAGTTATTGTTCATAGAATTAACAGCAATGGAAAAAGTAAGATGAACCAATTAAATATTTCTTTTTCTATTCATTTTTCTCCAGATGCTGGAAAAGGGATTGGAAAAGTTATTGGAATAGATTTACTTCCAATAGCTCCACTTGAAGGAGCATTTTTCTTAATGGAGGATTTTACAAGTGATGAAACACAATCAAAAATAATTTCATTTCTTAATCCTTCCAATGAGGAGGCTCAAATTGACCTAATTTTAAGTGACATGGCTCCCAATTGTTCTGGAAATAATTCAGTTGACCACCCAAGGATTATAAGTCTTGCAAGAAAAGCCTTAGCATTTGCCATCCAGTATGGAAAATCAGGTGGTCACTTTATAACAAAAATATGGGATGGAAGTGAAACTACAAATTTTGAAAAAGAGATTCAACATTATTATACAAAAGTACTAAGACTTAAACCTCCCTGCAGTAGGGATGATTCTGCAGAGATCTTTTTGTTTGGTAAAAATAAAAAATAATACTACTTAATGGTATAATGATACCTTTTACTTCCCACTTATTCCTTGAACCAAATCCACTTATTCGTGAACTAAAAAGACGATGGCAATTTGTAAACCTCTGCCCTTCAAGGTTCTAACCCTCAACACAACAAAAAAACGATGGGATTTATTTAATTTATCTCCTGTAATGGCGTTATTATTACTGGCACGCATTTGTTCGCAATAAAATCTGCACATCTTATGACAATTAGGCATCCCTTCACATTCCTCATGCAGGTATGATTTATTGACTCAAACATTCCCTACTACATCCTCTCCCACTGATCCCACAAAATTAAAACTCTCTCCTACCTTTAATTTCAATTGTTGGTCAGGAGTTGGTTCAAGCATTTCATTAAAGGCTTTGACATCTCACTCTCTCTTCTAAAAATAGAATAGAATGGGAAGCTACGGATATAAGCTGGCTATTTTTTTCATAAAATTATACAAAACTTTTGAGCTATTTTGGATAAGATTGTGTAGGCACAAGTTTGAGAGGATTTGCACCTCTGCATATAGAAAGGGTGGCGTCATAATAAATGGAAACCAACCATGGGACATAAAGGTAATGTAAAGGGATTTGTGGGCACAATATTTTTGAATTCTTGGGTGCAGGTAAAAAATAAGGAATTTTTCAATCGAGTTGTTAATCATGGATCATTGGGGGTGGGGGAAAGTTATATGGATGGAGATTGGGAAGCTGAGGATATTGTAGAGTTAACATCAAGAACAATGAAAAATGGGATCTTTAGAACGTATATGAATCCTTGGAATCGCTTCCTCAACTATGTGGAATGCTACTTTTTCAATTTGCAGACAAAGTCAAAAGCATTTGAAGTTGGGGAGAGGCACTATGATACTGGGAATGATCTTTTTGAAACATTTCTTGATCCATCCATGAATTACTCTTGTGGGTATTGGAAGAATGCTAAAGATCTTGCGGAAGCTCAATACGATAAAATGGAATTGATTGCAAGAAAGTTGAATTTGAAGAAGGGGATGAGGGTGTTGGATATTGGGTGTGGTTGGGGTGGCTTGTGTCACCATTTGGCAAAGAACTATGGCGTCTGCGTTGTCGGAATAACGATTTCAAAAGAACAAAAACTTTTGGCTGAAGAAAGATGTAAAGGACTGGAAGTAGAAATATGTTTAATTGATTATCGAGATTTGAATGAACAATTTGATAGAATTGTCTCGGTTGGAATGTAATAATAAGCTTGTTCCAATTTAATTTGATCTTTAAGGGAACATTACATTTCAGGTTTGAACATGTTGGGCACAATAATTACCGTGAATTTTTCCAAACGGCTTATCGTTGCTTAAAGGATGATGGAATATTTCTTCTTCATTCTATCGGCGTGAATCACCACGACGTCCCTTGTTCCGAGCCTTGGTTTCATTATTACATTTTCCCCAATGGGATCCTTCCTTATTACAAGCATATTACGGAACACACGGAAAAGCTTTTCATTATTGAAGATTGGCAAAGTTTCGGAAACGATTATTCCAAAACGTTACTCGCTTGGTTAGATAATTTTAAGAAGAATTGGCCAAAGATTGAATCAAAATATGGACCAAGATTTTACCGAATGTGGAACTTTTACTTGCAATTCTCTGCAGGAGCATTCAGATCCCGAAAATTCCAACTTTGGCAAATAGTTCTCAGTAAAAACGGCATTGAAGGGGGTTATTATGCAGCGAGATAAATAATTCCAAGCGTATTATTTGTTCTGTATTTTAAATTAAACTTTTTAGGTCTTTGATACTAAACGGTAACCCTTAAATAGTCCTTGTCTCTATCAAGGAATCCGCTAACTCCTCTGGTTCAGTATCTTTCAACAAAATTGATGTAATTTCATTTTTATTTGTGCCGTAAATGAAAGAAAAGTTTAAAATATAGATGTTGATGAAAAGGAAAGAGTTAAATCCTACGCTATCTCATCTTCTAAACTTTCAAAGTTCACTTTCATGAATTACAAGTGTTTGGAAAAGATACAAAGATACTGAACCCATCCTATGTCAACAATGAAGTACAATTCTTTTTTTCAATTCATTAGAGAATAACATTTATTCACTTTCTGCACCCCACTTCATACCCGGTACCATCAAGATGCAAATTCTCGTCAGGGTAAAGCCAAACGTTTCTGTCTGCATTCGGCGCTGACACTTTTTTAACTTTCGATATTTTTCGACTGTCAAACACAAAGTAGAATTGTACTCTTGCAGCATACTTTCGGATGATATTCATTCTTTGCTCTCGCGTTCTACCATCATAATTGTTAATGACAATGTCACCCTCATCTTGACTGGGGTCAACTTCAGTTAAGTAGACTCCATCCCCAAATGCCGCATCTCGATTTCTACTTTCAGATTTTTTCAAGTAACCAGATTCAAGGATGGCAATGGCTCCGTTTTGGTCTGTGTAATGGTAAAGTAAAACCATGTTGGCTATTGCGGATCTGAAAGAATACGAAATGCATTGTCAAATTTTAAATATTTGACAACCACTTACACGAAGTATTTCCAAATATTTAATAAATAGCAGTTCAAGCGAAAGTGAATTCTACCAAAAGTTAGCTGACGTTTATAACGGCTTGCATTATCAGTTTGCAGGCATTATTATCGTTTTTTCACCTTATCATTCAAATTCCGATTAGTCATATAAATCAACATCCTGTGACATTCTATTATCATTCATGGGATTTAGTGACAACCCACGTACATAGATCCATGCCCAATGCCAAATTTACATCAAGGCCGTATTGTGTATTTAAACGTTTTAAGCGTCAGTTGTGTATCATCATTTTATGAGACCATCACATAAGAAATAATATAATTGACTTTATTCTGACATTTATTGTTCTAAGTCCTTGTTTCAAAATATTAAAAATGGGGAAAAAGATAACTTTATTATCCGAGATTTTAACATGGAGTACATATTTCACTCAAAAGGTAGTACCAGGTTGGTATAATTATTTTTTTGATTCAATTCGTAGCTGACATAATTTTTAAAATATTCAGAGAACCATCCAGACGTCTTCGGTGTATTCAACGTTGATAGCGGTATCAACAATAAAGTTTCCTTATGGCAAGGTGACATTACTTCCCTTGAAGTTGATGCTGTGGTAAATGCTGCAAATAAAAGTTTATTGGGGGGTGGAGGTGGTAGGTCTAATTTATCTTTGTCTTAATTT